>JAENPR010002712.1:0-45369 GCA_018135685.1 Themeda triandra | reverse complement strand
AAATCAAGAATGGTTGACGAAAGAAGATTATGCAAATGTCTCGTATCCTTATATCATGGATTGGACAGATGAAGATTTAAGAACAAAGGATGAACAAAGTGTCTAAGAACATGGAGTTACAACACACTTCAAGGGATGATTCAACACTCACACTTGGCTTCAAGTGACGAGCGACGCAAGGCTCAAGCTTGGGGAAGGAAGGCCACCGACTCCTCCAATGATGATCCAAACTATGTGCCCTTCCTCTTCTCAAGCCCCGTCCCCGACACGCCGGGTTTGCAATCCCTCCACTCGCAATTACTTTCTGTCTCTATAAGTTTTAATGATTCTATAGATGTCATTTGTGCAAATCAAAACTTAAGACAAGTAAAATCAATCCTTAGGAGAAGTAATGGTGGGTAAATGTTCTATGCTAGTTAAAATGTTCAAACAACTTTTCGCCATAGAATATGACCTTTGGCCCTATGACAACTCTACCCATGTTATTATTTGTACATTCCTTTGGGTATGTGTCATCCACTAATCCTACGTAGAGAAGAAATAATGAGTGGAGCACAAGGTCCGGGCATAAGAAAAAAGAGAAAAAAGAAGAGTACCATGTTGGAAGACAAGATGCTCATGAACAAGTCAAGGAGAAAGGTCAATCGAGCAAGGCAAACTCCAAGAAGAAGGAAAGGACCACTAGAAGCATCTACTCTTCATCATAGGGTGCTCCGGTGATAAAGACCATTGGACAAGGAAAGAACATGGGTGACACCTTCCTCGGTTACCATCTCAAGAGGTGCGGTTCTCAAGGTCTCTACCTTTAGGATCAAATGATGCACCTA
Source organism: Themeda triandra (assembly GCA_018135685.1). Lineage (NCBI taxonomy): Eukaryota > Viridiplantae > Streptophyta > Magnoliopsida > Poales > Poaceae > Themeda > Themeda triandra. The sequence goes on along the minus strand of JAENPR010002712.1, from coordinate 44,542 downwards.
ATGAGTGAACATGACAAGAAGTATTGTTCGAGGATTTAAATTGCCGAAGCCTCTCCAAGGAGGTAACTTAGTAGTTATCCATATTTCCTATTTCAGCATTGTATAAGTTTTTCCTTTAGCATATTTACCTTTTTATATAATCAAATTTTGTTGCATATTTACTTTGCTACATTTGCATTAGGAAAGAAATAATTTATCTTGCATTGCAACTAGAAAATACTAAGCCCCATGTGAATAATTTTTGTGGTGCTACGTACGGCCCACAAAGATATCCACTATGGTGGCATAAAAATAAGTTTTCATCTTAGCTACATTTTCCTATCTGCATATCATAAAAATATAAAAGTACAAAAATATTAAAGATCTGTTAAAAGATGTTTATGTTAAAGAAGGTTCTAGATATCCAAGGCTTAGAGGTTTATCACTAACGCTAATCGCTTCCACAAGCTTTGTTGTCTATTTGAGCTTCCACGGAATTCAAAGGATCAAGAAGAGCTAACAAGCGGAAGACGTCCTATCTCTTAACTAAGTCTTTGTCTCAACGGCAACCGTCCCCGACACTCCGTGGAGGACCGCATGCCTTCACCGCGCCGCAACATCAACGGACTACGTCAATATCCAAATGGGAGAGCATCCCCGTGTATCGAGCTAAGTGTCCTCAACTTGTCTATCTATCTATTCACGGTTTGCTATGTTGAAACAACTAAAAAAGATGCATAACCTTAGAAACCTAGAAAAATTTCTTTATTCTTTTCTTTTTGGAGAGCTCTTTTAATCTATGTTTAAAATGATCCCCGGAATAAACTCTATATGGAGATGATGAATAGTTGCTCTGCATTCCTCTCAAGTACCTAGTTTCAACCTTGCACTCTCTCGAGTTTTAGACACAACCGTTTAGATTTGAGATTTGCTCTAAACCTAAAACTTGTGGGTAGTGAATACTTGATCTAAGTCTAGGTAGTTGTCGGATTATGATATGGGAAAGTTTTTTGAGCTGCTCCCATCTTGTTCCTAGAGATACAATAGTTCCGGAGAATTTATTTGTGAAAATCTTAAATTTTTGCATGATGAGTTCCTTTATGACGAGAGTTTAAATTCCTACCATGGCCATATATTCATGCTTACTAGATTAGGAAAACCAGCCTTTATATATATATATATATATATATATATATATATATATATATATATATATATATATATATATATATATATATATCATTTTGTAGGCATTGAGTGTAGTTATGCTGTGTTGACCCTTAGAAATTAGTCATGCGGTTAAAGTCAAAACTATGTGCTCTCCATCCATTGATCTATGCTACTACACGTCCTCGAAGCATGCACCTATTCATAACGCTACATTCATTCTCAGGCCACTTTTCCTGAGTACCATCCATATATAGATCCACATCCACTACATCATGTGCTCTTTCTACCCTGGAGACACGCACTCATCTTTGCTCCTACCCTGGGAGTATGCATTCATCCATTCATCCACACAAATACACACCATTTATTTCGATCCATCCGAAAAATGTTCTACTCCTACACTGAGAGTGAACACCCAAAAATATTCATTGCCATCCTATCCTATTCCATTATGCAATAAAGCTCCGGTTATTTTAGTTGATACTCCCAATTGCTATAGTTCCATTAAGAGGCTTGGCTGTTAGTAAAAAAAGAAGAAAGAAAGAAAAAAGAAAGAAAAAGAGAAAAAAGGGCGAAAAAAATAAATAAAGCAGCCAAGGCCTCCTCTTCAAATGTCTTCAAAGTTTTCAAATAAAAGGAGGTATGTTATCCTCAAAGGAGCAAGTGTAGAAATAGATCCTCACCATTGATCACGCCTCATTCATCTCCTTATCACCATCTTTCATATCACTCATTTCATTCCCCTCATTCACATGCACATATGACTTGATTGTATGCTTAATTCCTCTGGATCCATGGCTTAACTATACAATATATGCAAGTGAGTTTGAGTTGTCTCCCCACCTATGAGCCCCACATAAGCCTATTAGAAGTACGGTGAGAGAGAAGGCAACCTCACTATTCCTCAATTCCTCAAATACCACATATTCTGAGAGAAGAGAGAAGGCATATACTACTCATGCCTTGGAGAGGATCCAGAAATACCATAAATGAGAGACTTGAAAGAGTCATACAAGGAATCTCTGAGTTTTATTTGAAAATCTTGCAAAAACTCTGGAATAATAGTTGATCAAAGATCGAGAAACATGGCGCTTGACTTGACCGTTCTGTCTTTCAACTGCTCAAGACCCAAGTGATGGTTACAAGCCCCATGGTAAAAGGTAATATGAGTAAGTTTTGAGTCAGAATAGTTCAATCTAATCCAGAGGAGAGTTCTTGCTTGAACGCATGCGTACTTTTGAGGTGTGAAAGCATTGTAGCAACTCCTGATCCATCACTGAGTCTATCTTTGCTCAGAGATGAGCAAAAGGTAAGCTTGGGGGAGTTTGTTGACGGTAGATAACTCCTATTTTTAACCATCAACTAGACATAAAAAAGAACCTAAACATAATTATCTTCTAGATATAGGGCTTACACTAATGGAATTCCATGAGTTTTGGTGAATGTCTCGTTTTGCCGGGTGTCACCGAAAATAACCAAGGAAGGCCCACATGTCGTTTACATAGAGATAATCGGGATCCGACCAAAATTCTATAATCAGGAAGGTTCGAGAAGGCTCGGACCAAACGGAGCCCGAACCGGCTCGGTGGGGCGGCCGCCCCCAAACGGAGCCCGAACCGACTCGGTGGGGGGCGGCCGCCTCCACCCCGGCGGCGCCCGGGACTTCAACCAATCGAACAAGTCTCGTGGATCCTCGCCCACCGCCTTTGAGGATTAATAAAACCACCCGTTCAAGGTCGGTTTGATCCGACCGGGGCGGTGCATCCTAGGAGGCTATATAAATAGGGCCCCCGGCCCCCGGGAGAAGGCATTCCATAAACCCTAAATCATTATCTCCCGGTCGGGATCGATGAGAGGTGTCCCATGAAAGGATGACCTCTCCTCTCTAGAGAATTAGAGCTAGATATTCCAATGTAGTAGATTAGATCTAGATGAGAGTTAGGAGAGCGAGCTACGCTCTGGTTATGGAGAAGTCTTCGAGATTTGGTATGCCTTTGTATCTACTCTTTGTAAGACTTATGCTTTAATATATTTATCTTCTCTATTTACTTTTATACCTACTTTGTGATCGGTTAGTATAGTTGTTATACTTTGGCATAGGGTCTTCGCTCGCATCGAGTGCTTTAGTTATCCTAGGTAATTAGAGTAGTAATCAAAGGTGTAGACTTGGTGTCTAGACTAGTGAGATTGCACCCAATCCCGTGGATTGTTGTGGTAGCCCTGTGATCATGACAGCCCCGACGGCCATCGTATTCCACCTCGTTCGAGTTGGTGTTCGTAGGACCGTAGTTAGAGCTTCCTAGCCCCCTTCTCATCCCTATCTGTGGCTAGTGTTCTGATGTCCCGAAGTGCTATTGTGTGATTGCTATATATATCCATTCCTTGTTATCATAGAACCAGGAGTAATAGAGAACTATTTAGGAACCTTAATCTCTCCCGTTGTCCTCTCACTCTAGCTAGCTACCCATTTATTATAGAATTCTCATGTGTGCTTTATTATATTACCTTATATATCATTTACCCTCGCTTTAGTCTAGTTGGTTTACTAAGTTAGTAGATACATGATGGTGAATTATCGATTCTTAATCCTTGCTTCCCCGTGGTAAAATATAAAGGGGCCCCAAATATAAATAATGATACCGGTTTACTCCGGTAAAATGCTACAATGGTATGTTACGTAAACTGCGGAATCCTTCATATTTTAGTTGCACTTAATTTATACCAACAACAGTAGTGGTGGGGGTGGGAGAAGGTTGTGGTATTGTTCCGTCGGGGTTGTTGCAGGGGATGAGTCACCGTATAGTTCTCTTAGTTCTAGCGAGGGTATTGGTGCTGGTTGTTGTACTGGTAGTGGTGGGCATATTGTGGGTGGTTTGGGTTGGGCTGGTGATAGCCGTGTTGCTGGTTGCGAGGTGGGCCGTTTGCTTTGCGCATGTGGTTAACTGTCCCTGTTGGTGCGAGGGTACTGAGGTGTGCATCTCGAAGCTCCAGCCCCTTTGCGTAGTAGACGCATTGCTTGGTGTAGTGACCGCTTTCCTGACCGCAGAAGTGGCAGTATGGCTTGGAGTAGTCTCTTGCATTACGCTTGCTCGAGTTGCTTGGTCTTTGGTCTCTCTCCGCTGGGGTTGTCTTGGGCGGCTTTGTTGCCTCTACGCCATGGAGGGGCGGAGTCAATTGCATTGATGTTCAGGGTTGCGGGGGTGACCTTTCGGATGGAAATCTCTTCGTCGAAGCTTCGGGCTGGGTGTTGTGCGGCGGGTCGAAGGTTCTCGACTTGATCCTATCATCATTCTCCGCTCGTATCTATTTCTCCATTATTTCACATAGCTCCGCCGCGACTTCAGTCTCTTCGGGATGCCTTTTTGTAGCACGTGCGGGACGGATGCGGCTTAGAGCGGAGATGATCATGACTTCATCTCGTGATGCCGGGGTTCGGTTTTTGTTTGAAGGAACCTTCTCCACCCGCCTTGAAGTAGCTCGTTTTCTCCTTGCCTCGGTTCGGGAGAGTGTGGCTTTGATATTTGCTTTGCTGAAGCCTTTGTAGTTTGTGCACCGGCTTGTCGCGGAGGTTGTCCCGGATCCGATGGATCCCGGGGCAAGGTTGCTATACCAGGCTACGCTACCTCCTCGCCACTATGATGAAGGTCTTGGCCATGGTGTCCTCATCGCCGCCGGACGACGGCCGCCCTCATAGCTCATGAGGTGCGACGAGGGTCGGGCGCCCGTCGTATCGCGGAGGTGTCTTTGCAGGTTGAAGGACGGTGGCCGGCGCGTGGTACGTAGGGTGTAACACGGGGGACTTGGAGTCGTACATCACGGGTCTCTATGGCGCTCTCGGTGCACATTCGTTGCTGCCATTCCTCGGCTTGAGCGTGGGCGGGGTAAAGGTGGTGGATGCGGGGTTTTGGTGGGGCGAGGTGCTTCGGGGTCTTGGTTGTTGTTCCGCTGGTTTGGTGCGGATGGGGCGGGGTGGCTGGTTATGGGGCGAATGTGGCTGGTGGTGAGGTGGGTGCGAATTCTCAACCTCCGCTGCCGGGCTCGTGCTCGAACGGCTACCTCGGCGGCGACGTCTTGCCTGCGCCGCGTTGGCTGCGGCTAGCCGGACGCTACGAAGTTCGTCCATAGCTTCGCTGGTTCTACGTCGGTGGTGGCTGCTTGGTTACGTCTATTGAGGTCCTCCGGTTGCCTCTTGCTTTGCCTCGATGCACGCGTGGAGATCTGTCAGGATTCTATCCAAGTCTTCCGTGTCGATGTTTCCTTCGATGGAGGTTAGGTCAAAGGACAAGCCGAAGGTATGCGGGTGGGGTGGGTGAATGATGGTCTCTTGTACTATGGAGCTGCGAGGGACCGCCCCACTCTGCCCGGCAGGCTGAGGTGCGGAGGTCCCGGCGGCCGCTGGTTGGGGAGCGGGGGCCCTAGCTCCTGCGGTGGCTGGTGCAGTGGTTTCAGGTGTGTCGGTTGCCGCGCTCGGTGCTGCGTACGTGGTGCCGGTGCCCCCGGCTCGAGTGGAGGGTGCCATGGCTGATTGGTTCGATCCCCACGGACGGCGCCAAGCTGTTGGAAAACGGACTTCGCCTCCCGCCCGTGGAGGCCCAGTGGGAGGAGGTGAGGGTACGCCAAATAGGAGAGGGGTAGTGAGTGTGTAAGGCGAGGTTGGGACTAGGAACGGGGATGAGACTTGAGCAAATGCCAAATATATCACTTCATTTATTCACTACGAGTAGCATTAATTACAAAGTGGGAGGGTTCAACCACCAACATGTACAGTGCCCCCGGTATTTATAGAGGCATACCAAGGCGGGGCCACTAATTACAAAAGGGTTTCGAGAATACATCCGATCAGCAGTGGGCCGACACAGGGGCAATGTCGTACTTGAGGGTCTTGGGACAAACGGCTTCTCAGCGGCGGGGCCCATCATGACGTCACCCTTCCGAGCGAGCGATGGGGAGCGGGGCGCGGAGTCCGAAGGTTCCGACCGGCTTGCTCGGCGAAGGTTACGGATCTCCTTATTCCGAGGGTTTGTTCACGGGGCGGACGAGGACACAAAGCGTAAGAAGCGGAGGTTCTCGCCGGGCGAAGGTTGGGAGTACCGCGTACCCTCGGCCAGTAGATTGGCGAGGGTGCGGGGGTAGTGCACATCGGAGTCGGGCCGATGTCAAGATGGGGGCTCCTGTCGAGGGTACCTTCCCCCAACAAGGTCTGCTTTGCCGGGTGCCACAGCTTGGCACTCGGCAAAGGCCTTTTGCCGAGTGCCATAGCCGGCACTCGGCAAAATATTTTTTTTTGATTTTTTGACCTTTTTTTTGTGAGGCCTTCCTACATTATTTAAAACTTCATATTCAAATTTGGCATAATTTTGACTTTTTTGATATATTTTGTTAATTTTTTTCATTTCGTTGAATTTTGTGGAATATTTCAAATTTAAACCGTAGGTGCATGAAATAATCGAATTTGGTTGTTCAAAAATGATATTCATGATATTTAGTGTATGTTGAGGCCATGTCAAGAACTCCATGAAATGTCGAGCATCTTGTTGACGTAACATGACGAGGTACCTACGAGAAAAGTGTTTTTAAATTATACAAAATCCGAACGAAGTCCGAAGATCACGAAACTTGTCGAGGCATCGTGTTATCACATGTAGAGGCTATGATAAAAAATTGACAAGGTTTCAAGCAAGTTACGAGGGGCTATCCACCCAGCGCTCCCCCGCGCCGCCACAGCTCTGCCGTGCCGGCCCCGCTCTCCCGCCCGCGCGCGTCGCCACCGCTCGCGCCGGCCGGCACCGCTCGCGCGGCCCTCCCCTCCCCCACGGCGGCCGCTCCCCTGCGCCGGCCCCTCTCTACCCCGTGTCAGCCTCTCCCCCGCCCGCCACCGCGCCCACGCCGCGCAGCCACCACCGCGCCCACGCCAGCCACCACGCCCATCGACGCCCCACCGCCGGCCCCCGTGCCCCCCACCTGGCTGCCCGTGCCGCCCACGGACACCCCACCCGGCTGGCCGTCCCCTCCGGCCGATAGGGAGGAGGAGGTAGTAGGAGGAAGAGGAAGGAGGAAGAAGAAGAAGGGCGGAGGAAGAAGAAGAAGAAGGAAAAAGAGGAGGAAGAAGAAGGAGAAGGGAGGAAGGAGGAAGAAGAGAAGGGGAGAAGGAGGAAGAAGAAGAAGAAGAAGAAGAAGAAGAAGAAGAAGAAGAAGGAGAAGGAGGAGGAGGAGGAGGAGAGAAGGACCTCGGTCCGACGGCCGTCTCGTGTCGTTCATCGACAAAGTTTGTCCATGCCGTCATCCCCGCCGCCGTTCGTCCACGCCGTCGTCCCAACCTCGTCGCCGGAGAAGAAGGTAAAGCCCCATGGTTGTCGGCCATCATGCCATGTACGTGTTGATGGCCTTCGTGCGGAATTGTGGATGTGTGGGCCATCGTGCCCCAAATATGGACGTTGGCCATCGTGCGATGGTTTTTCTTGCGGAGTTTTGGAAACCTCCTTGTGCGGGGAGGTTCTGCAAAATTTTGTACTTATAGTGTTGTTTTTCTTGTTTTGCAGAGCAGGACCTGTCGGAGGGGACCCAAAATTTTGTACCTAGGCGACCCCGATCGTCTTCGTCGGCGCTGCGGTCCTGCCTACACCCGGAGCACAGCACTGACTCGCCACTGCGCCGCTAGCCTGTCTTCCCCGCCACCCTAGGTGTAATTAAGCTCTCTTCCTTACTGTTGTCATACGTAGATCGGTGTAGCCCAGTTAGGCATCTCTCGTCCGAAACAGATATGATTGGAGGTATGTGGATCTTTGCATATATATGACGGTATCTATTTTGGATTGTCCACATTTTTTGGATAGCCCATGGATGCGTAGATGGGTTAGTTTCCATGTTCTACTCGAATCCGAGATGGGGTTTCGGCACCACCTCACCGTTGTTCTCCTGGATACTCACTCTCCCTTCCAGACGTGTATTAGGAGAATAGCGGGGAGGTGCTGCCGAAATTCTATCTCGGATTGGAGTAGAGCATGGAAACTAACCTCATCTACGCATTGGCGGGTGGGATTAGGACCTATCCTCATCTATTAGACAGTAGGCACGCCGTGCGGTGCAACGGTGCTTATATTACTACGGTATGTGTATATCCTAGAGGATGGATAACCATAAGTGGATGTACACGGGATGCCCAAGTCGGCTCAAATCACCCGTGAATGGATGGATAAGAACGAGAAATTCTTGGATGATGCATTTAAGGCAGCTAAGGGAGCGAGAGACACGTTACGTCCTAGCCAATGTGAAAACAAGAAAAGAAAAACAAGGGAAGTCATGGTGCGCATCTTTGCAAGTATGGATTTATGCCAAACTATACCCAGTGGGTGTCCCATGGTGAAGCCTATCGTCCTAGAGAGGAGGCCGCGAGATGATGCTTGGAGGCATTTGACGGTGATGACGGGGTACCAGGATGGTTAGGTGACTATGAGGATGCGACGTTCACTGAAAGGCCTACGGAGGACGAGTAGGAGGATGAGGAGGAGGAGCCAGAGCCAAGCGCTAAGGCGTTCTTGGCCATGTTGGATTCGGCACAGAAGGTCCTACATGAGAAGACAACGATTTCTCAATTGGATGCCATTGGCCGCCTACTGGGGTTGAACTCCCAGCACAACATGACTCGAGCCTGCTTCGATGCTATGATGGCAATTATTGCGGGGCTACTTTCAGAGGGTCATCATCTGCCGAGCAGCTTGTACGATTCAACGAGACTCCTTCGGGCACTAAAGATGCCGTATGAGTAGATACATTATTGTTCGAAGTGGTGCATCCTATTTAGGGAAGAACATAAGGATGCAAAGTACTTGTCCAAAGTGTAAATCCTCTATGTATGTGAAGGTAGACAAAGGTGATTGAAAGAAGGAGCGGGAATGAGGACATCCCCATGAAAGTCCTAAGATACCTTCCGATCATACCAAGGCTCTCCAACGGCTATTCATGTCATTTGGTATTTCTTAACGCAAACGAAAAAAGTCCGCAAGCGCACGGAAAGTACCGTTGTAGCACTTCACCCGGAAGTATTCAGGGTATCGTATTTTCCACAAGGAATGGTGTGTAAGAAGTCTCCTAACTAGTTCTCCCAAAGAGGTGAGATGGACAGTAGCTTGGGTAGTGAGGTTTTCTATGGGAAGATCCTAAGTGAAGGTAACTTTGCCGCGATAGACTTACTTCGGCACCGGATAACACTTGGTCCGCTAAGCGTTGCCGGCCTACGGCTCTACGTCGAACCCGAACGTGGGGGATTACGAGGACGGACAGGGGCCGTCACCACCGCCACCTACCACCTCAACCGTGGGGCACGAGGCAAACGAAGGTAGTATCTAGCCTAGACACCACGTCTATGCTATAACTACTACTCTAGTGTGAGCTCAAGGCTTACCCTTCTCCCGGGTCCTTCTACTAGAGTACCCGTCACAAGGACGAACGACGAACCCGCAAGTATAAAGCGAACAAAGATAACTTACTTAAGAACTTAGAACCATAGGGTAAACACAAACTCTTACTCCAATTAGCAAGATGTCCGTCGAGGTACAAGTGTGGAGGATGCCGACAAGCCGGCACTCCACCCACGCCCGATGTACAAGGCAAGGCAAGCCAAGTACAAGAGGTAGAGGAAACCGGCACTCCGGGATTCCTTCTACTTCTCCTCACTCACTCCCTATACTAGTCTAGCTAGAAGCTAGTTGGAATGTAGCTTGCTCTCCTTCTCTATTTCTCTTGTGTATGCTGCTCCTTGGCTGAATTCTGTTGAATGAGGAGGAGGAGACCTCCTTTTATAGGTGGAGAGGAGGGGGCTCTTTGGAAAAGTGTCCTCCCCACTTGGAAGGTTCAAAACCGACCTCAAAGGGTGGTTTCCCACCTTCCATTCACAGAAGCACCACCACCTTTCGCCTTGGGCCATCGGCATGGGCCACCTGGACGAATTTGGGCCCGATCGGAACCCGCGCAGGCGCGAGCGCGCCCGGGGCGCGCGCGCCCGGACTGGCTCGACTGGGGCCCATCTTTTGCAGGTGTGTGGGCCTCGTCGTCAGCTTCGCATGGCCGGGTGGATCACTGAAAACGGACTCCCGGATGAGGGAGTTATGGCGAAAATACTCAACCCCGCTCCCGCAGCCCAAGATGGAGTTGGACCGAGTTTTGGGCTTCCACCTCTTGGGTCCATGCTTGGCATTTTAGACTATGTTTGAGACCCGAATTATCTGGTAAGTGGGCCACCTTCTCATATCATAGTTTTCTTGTGTTTATTGGCCCATTTTAGGTGTATTCCGGTGTTGACCTGCAAAACAAGAATTCACGCCACACCGGGTGGAAATAGTTAGAGTAGAGCCCTATTCTAGGTGAAATTTCGTGTTGCCTAGGCTAAAGTTGGCGGGGTTAGAATCGAGTTAAGGACCGCCAACAACTCCCCCACACTTAGCTCTTTGCTCGTCCTCGAGTAAAGGTTGAAGAACTAAGGTGGTTGTATTCTCCCAAGAGCCGACTGCATACAGATTATTCCGAGCTTTTTCCCCGCATTTGTGAACATTCATGGTGCCTACCAAGTTATCTTATAGCCATTGGGAGGAGGAATAGCTTGAAATCAAGTCAACTCACACTACCCATGCTTTGAGACTTGGGGTTTTAGTATTTTCGCAAAGATAGCCTTAGCTCCTCATGTGATACTCTCAAGTCGCTCTTTTTAGGTGGCTAGTCCTATCCGGGTGTTCTTGATCATCCTACCACTACAGGCTGATATGTGGAGTTTTGGGTATGGATGATAAATAGGTTGCAACGTCAAGCCAACTGGACTCATGAAGAGAAGGCCATATCCCTAGATGTGCAAGTGCAAGTGTAGAAATATTCTTTATGAAGGAATATGCAAGAAGGTATGGACTCAAAAACATCTCTAAAACTTGCTTTATTTCTTCCTTTCTTTCTTTCTTTCTCTCTTTTTTTTCTTTTCTTTCTCCTCTCTTTTTTTTTCTCTCTCTTTTTTTTTATCTCAAGACCTTGGAGAAAAAGAACTCCTTATTTACGAACTATGCCTTCTTTTTGTAGGATCTTTCTACTGACAGTCCATACTCTCCTTGGATGAGAGATGGGAGAGAGATGCATGACTTTGTTGGAGAGTATTTTGGTGGAAGAGGGAAGATGCGGAATATATGTGCTCAATTCTCGGTGTAAGAAATGAGCGTGTTGGTGGAATGGTGGGTGCTTATGGTGCGCGCCTCTCGGTGTGAGTTGGCATTTTTATTTGGTGGGTGAATGCAATGATCTTGGGGATAAGGCCATCTCTAACAAGAATCTCAAGACTTGACATCGCTAAGAGTAGCTAGAACGAGGTTTTGCAAAAGTGCAAACGTAGATATTTGACTCTGGTAGGACATAGCACTTATCACACGAGGAGCAAATGCTAAAAAGTTTTAAATTTTTGCATAAAAAAATACCCAAGTCCATTGCACGAGTTGGAAAGCATCATATCATTCTACTATATCTCACCCGCCAATAACTTAGATAAAAACATGGGGTCCCTATTGCACAAGTTGTTCACACAATCAAGATTAGCAAGGAATAAAAAGTATGCAACTCGTTCTCAATTGGTGAAAATAGGAGATGGAGTTTTGCAAAGTTTTTAGTTTTATTTCTTTTATTTTCAACAAAAGGAGAATCGCGGGGAGTGAGAGGGTGCACAAACCATGTTTTCATCGTGTCGAAGAAATTTTTGTGCACCAAGGAGCGTGGTGTCTCCCCCACACTTGTTTTTGTACCTGTCTTTTTTTTTATTTTACGAAAAAGAGAATACAAAAACAAGTGTAGAAATTCTAACAAAATTGTGAAATAATTATTTTGATTTGTCAAAGCCAATTAATTTTATCACATCAATTATTTCATTAGAATTATACGAAGGCTCAAAGAAAACTTTTAAGCGTTGACCGTTTACCTTGAAAGTATTACCTTTGTCGTCCCGAATAATTATAGCGCCATGTGATGATGTGTTTGACGACGGTGTACGGTCCTTTCCATTTGCTTCGAAGTTTTCCTTCACCGAAGAGCTTGACCTTGGAGTTGAATAGTAGGACTTTGTCTCCTTCCTTGAACTCTTTTTGCTTGATTCGGTGATCGTGCCATCTTTTGGTTCTTTCTTTGTAAAGCTTGGCACTATGATAAGCCTTCTCTCTCTCGTTCTTCTAGCTCGAAATTTGCTTTTGCCTATTTCTGCCAGCTAGTATTTCGTCCATGTTCCAGCTCTTTACTGCCCAAGAGGCTCTATGTTCTAGTTCGATCGGTAAATGGCAACTTTTCCCATAAACGAGCCGGTATGGTGACATGCCGATGGGGGTTTTGTAAGCTGTCCTATATGCCCAAAGTGCATCAGGTAGCTTATCTTTCCAACCTTTCCCCATCTCATTGACCATCTTCTGCAGGATGTTCTTGATCTGTTTGTTCGAAGTTTCTGCTTGACCGCTTGTTTGAGGATGGTAGGGGATGGCTATGTTATGCTTTGCTCCAAGCTCTTTCAAAAAGCTTCGGAAGGTCTTATCAATGAAGTGAGACCCTCCGTCACTTATGACCATTTTAGGTGTTCCGAAGCGAGGGAAGATCACTTCATGGAACATCCTTCTGGCATGCTTGGCGTCAGCAGCTCTGCATGGTAATGCCTCCACCCATTTGGATACATAGTCAACGGCCACCAGGATGTACTCGCTATCATGGGACTTTGGGAATGGTCCCATGAAGTCAATGCCCCAAACATCAAATATCTCTATTTGAAGGTTGTAGTTTAGGGGCATTGCATCGCGAGCAGTGATGTTGCCTTGCAGCTGGCATTTTCGACACCTTCTGATGAAATCTTTAGTGTCTTCATACATCGTCGGCCAGAAGAATCCACACTGCCAGATTTTGGCTTGTGTGCGGAATACTCCATAGTGGCCTCCGTATGGTCCTGCATGGCAACTGTCTATGATTTGCCTCCCTTCTGTCGTTGGTACACACCTCCTCAACAGTCCATCAGAACACACCCTGTATAGGTATGGGTCATCCCAAAGGTGACTTCTGCTCTCAGCTTGCAGCCTCCTTCTGTTTCCCCCCGGTGGTACGTATCCTGCAACCATGTAGTTTACAATGTCCGCGTACCACAGGTTGGAATCCATCACCTTCAGCAGCATGTCACCATGTAGGAAATCGCTTTTTGACACCACCTGCAGGTTAGCGACTTGTATACACGACGAAATATTTTCTACTCCTTTTCTATCTTTTATTTCAAGGTCAAATTCTTGGAGTAGAAGCATCCATCTTATTAATCGAGGTTTAGCATCTTTCTTAGTGAGCAAGTATTTTAACGCAAAGATGATCGGTGTAAACAAATACTTTTGCTCCTACTAAGTAAGATCTAAACTTCTCAATAGCAAAAACAACTCGCTAGGAGCTCTTTTTCGATGTGGAGTAGTTAAGTTGTGCTCCCTGTCGAGTTTTGCTAGCGTAGGAAATTGTGTGATGCTCTTGCTCAATTTTGGTTTGGCCAAGGGCCACCCCAATAGTGCAATCGCTTGCATCACACTCCGATCTCAAATGGTAGAGACCAGTCGGGAGGTTGGATGATAGGTGCAGAGATGAGTGCTTGCTTAAGAGTGTTAAATGCTTTCAAGCACTCATCGGTAAACTTAAAGGGAACATCCTTAATAAGTTCATGAGGGGTCTAGAGATTTGCGAAAAATCTTTGATAAATCTTCTATAGAACCCCGCATGACCTAAGAAGCTACGGATTCCTCTTATGTTTACCGGGGGAGGTAGTTGCTCGATAACCTCTATCTTAGCCTTATCTACCTCGATTCCCCTCTCGGACACTAAGTGCCCCAGGACAATGCCCTCACGGACCATGAAATGGCACTTTTCCCAATTAAGTACCAAATCCTTGTCCCGACACCTTTGCAAGACCCCGTCTAAATTTTTAAGACATTGATCGAAAGTTTTTCCATAGACGGTGAAATCGTCCATGAAAACTTCCATGATCTCCTTGATCATGTCCGAAAAGATAGACATCATGCACCGTTGAAATGACGCGGGTGCGTTACGCAGCCCGAATGACATCCTACGGTATGCGTACGTTCCGTAGGGGCATGTGAAGGTCGTTTTGCTTTGATCATCCGGGTGGATGGGAATCTGATGATATCCCGAATACCCGTCAAGGAAACAAAAGGAGTGTTTCGCTAACCGCTCCAACATTTCATCAATGAAGGGGAGCGGAAAGTGATCCTTCCTTGTTGCCTTGTTAAGTTTCCGGTAATCGATACACATTCGCCATCCAGTGACAGTACGTTGAGGTATAAGTTCGTTTTTAGCATTTTCAACGACCGTCATTCCTCCCTTTTTGGGAACCACTTGGACCGGGCTGACCCAGTCGCTGTGTGGTACGGGATAGATTATCCCGGTGTGAAAAAGTTTCAGGACTTCCTTTTTCACGACTTCCCGCATCGCATTGTTTAGCCTACGCTGAGGCTCCCGTGTTGGTGTGCTAGTCGGCTCTGTGGGAATACGATGGGTACATAGTGTTGGGCTTATCCCCTTAAGATCATCTAAGCAGTACCCAAAGACTGGCCTATGTTTTTCGAGAATGGCGATGAGTTTGGTTGTTTCCTCATCACTAAGTTTATCGCTTATTATGACGGGAGTCTGTGTGTCGCCGTTCAGGAAAACATACCGTAATCCTTTGGGTAGGGGTTTAAGCTCAACTGGAGGTCTAGGCAGTTTCTCCCCTATGGGAAGGTCGATAGTCTCTCCAAATTCGTCTTCTTCTTCTACGAAGGATTCGGCATCTTTATCAAAAGACGATTCGGGTGTCTCAAACATGTCTACCGCCATGACTTCCACGGGCACACTAGGGGGAGGTTCGGCCACTGAGTTCATGGCTCGAGTGACTTGAATCGGGAATGATTCTCGCCCTAGTTTTATATCGATTTCCCCTATTTTTGATGGATTATAAAAAATTTTCCCCGGGGTGCCCAATTAGTATGTCGAAATCTTGGATGTCAAAGACGTGAAAATCCGGGGCCATTTCGACATTATCATGGTGCAATCGTGTATGTTGTGCACAATCCCACATCCTTTTAAGCTGGATCGTGGGGCAATTCTGAGAGATTTGTTTGTCGGAGCAAGGGGTTTATTGCCTAAATAGGTCATCATGAAAGATAGTGACATGATATTTGCTCCGACAAGAGGGCTGTAAAGCACATCCACCATGTTCCTAAAGAGTTGGCATTGGATGGTAAAAGAAGGGGTGCGAATCTGAATTTCTTCAGAAGAAAGCTCCGCTTCTTCTACCCATTCACTGCTCAGGATAGAAGTCAACCCCCTAATGGATTCCTTAAGAAATGCCTTGTCTAGGGGATCACAAGGAGTGACATGAACTGGTGGTCTCTTTTCTCGTGGATACTTCGAGGTGTTCCCAAAATCCTCTAATTCATCCTCGAAGTATGGATCTTCCGAAGGTTGGAAACCTTCCTTCGGAGATTCCGGTTCGGGTGAGGGTCTCTGAATGGGAGCTATGGGTTCGACCTTGGCCGAAGAGACTTCCTCATGTTTTGGCTCGCGCTCTACACGAAGGGGTTCTAGCGGAGGGGCGTTCTCTAAGATGCGATCTAAAAGAGCTTCTCCTTCCGCTATGGTTTTATGTTGAAATGAACCTCCGGCGGCAGTATCGAGCTGTAGGGCAGACTCCTTGCTAAGACCTAACCAAAAGTGTTGTAACAACACATGGTTTGGTATAGACAAGTTTGGGACAGTACGGGTTAGGTTTAAAAATCTGTCCCAGGCTTCACCTAACGTTTCCTTCTCTTTTTGTTGGAATTTGAGAATCTCTTGACGCAAGGAAGCGATTCGAGGTATAGGGAAGAATGTGAGACAAAAATTGTTCCTCAATTCTTCCCAATCTCCATTTACCTTCCCTACGTTATGGGTGTACCACTGTTTCGCCCCCTCATCAAGAGAGAAAGGAAACAACTTCCACCGCAAAGTATCATGTGACATGCCTGCAATGGTTAGGCATGCACGAGCTGCTCAAACTCCCATAAATGGTGATATGGGTTTTCATCATCAAACCCCGAGAAGGTTTGTTCCCGAACCAAGGCTATAAAGCCAGGGCGGAGTTCATAGCTAGAAGCTGTGATTGGCTTCGATGATTTTGGTGGCTCTAAGAACTCGCCCTTTGGAGCACCAAGTTGTTGGATAGATTTTTGCTCCATTGAAAAGGTTGTTTTTTTAAATAAAATAAAAATCAAGGGAAGGATACACGGGACAAACTAGGTTTGAAGATAATTACGACAACCGTTCCCCGGCAACGGCGCTAGAAATGCTTGTTGGTATTTCTTAACGCAAACAGAAAAGTCTGCAAGCGCACGGAAAGTACCGTTGTAGCACTTCACCCGGAAGTATTCAGGGTATCATATTTTCCACAAGGAATGGTGTGTAAGAAGTCTCCTAACTAGTTCTCCCAAAGAGGTGAGATGGAGAGTAGCTTGGGTAGTGAGGTTTTCTATGGGAAGATCCTAAGTGAAGGTAACTTTGCCGCGATAGACTTACTTCGGGCACCGGATAACACTTGGTCTGCCAAGCGTTGCCGGCCTACGGCTCTACGTCGAACCCGAACGTGGGGATTACGAGGACGGACAGGCTGTCACCACTGCCGCCTACCACCTCAACCGTGGGGCACGAGGCAAACGAAGGTAGTATCTAGCCTAGACACCACGTCTATGCTATAACTACTACTCTAGTGTGAGCTCAAGGCTTACCCGTCTCTAGGGTCCTTCTACTAGAGTACCCGTCACAAGGACGAACGACGAACCCGCAAGTATAAAGCGAACAAAGATAACTTACTTAAGAACTTAGAACCATAGGGTAAACACGAACTCTTACTCCAATTAGCAAGATGTCCGTCGAGGTACAAGTGTGGAGGATGCCGACAAGCCGGCACTCCACCCACGCCCGATGTACAAGGCAAGGCAAGCCAAGTACAAGAGGTAGAGGAAACCGGCACTCCGGGATTCCTTCTACTTCTCCTCACTCACTCCCTATACTAGTCTAGCTAGAAGCTAGTTGGAATGTAGCTTGCTCTCCTTCTCTATTTCTCTTGTGTATCTTTGCTCCTTGGCTGAATTCTTGTTGAATGAGGAGGAGACCTCCTTTTATAGATGGAGAGGAGGGGGCTCTTTGGAAAAGTGTCCTCCCCACTTGGAAGGTTCAAAACCGACCTCAAAGGGCGGTTTCCCACCTTCCATTCATAGAAGCACCACCGCCTTTCGCCTTGGGCCATCGGCATGGGCCACCCGGACGAATTTGGGCCCAATCGGCACCCGCGCAGGCGCGAGCGCGCCTGGGGCGCGTGCGCACCCGGACTGTCTCGACTGGGGCCCATCTTTTGCAGGTGTGTGGGCCTCGTCGTCAGCTTCGCGTAGCCGGGTGGATCACTGAAAACGGACTCCGAATGAGGGAGTTATGGCCAAAATACTCAACCCCGCTCCTGCAGCCCAAGATGGAGTTGGACCGAGTTTTGGGCTTCCACCTCTTGGGTCCATGCTTGGCATTTTAGACTATGTTTGAGACCCGAATTATCTGGTAAGTGGGCCACCTTCTCATATCATAGTTTTCTTGTGTTTATTGGCCCATTTTAGGTGTATTCCAGTGTTGACCCGCAAAACAAGAATTCACGCCACACCGTGGAAATAATTAGAGTAGAGCCCTATTCTAGGTGAAATTTCGTGTTGCCTAGGCTAAAGTTGGCGGGGTTAGAATCGAGTTAAGGACCGCCAACAATGTCCGAGGAGTCCGCGAAATAGATGACATGGCACAAGAATGGCGTTCGATACAATCCTAACAAGATGGTACATCCAATGAGATGGTGAAGCATGGAAAAGCTTTAATGCCAACCATCATGGCAAAGATGAAGAGGCCCGTAATGTACATGTTGCGTTGGCAATGGATGGGTTCAATCCTTATGGAATGATGTTGGCCCCATACACTTGTTGGCCCGTGTTCACTATCCCCCTCAATCTCCTCTCGGGGCCCTACTTGAACGGCAAAACATATTATTGACGTTGATAATTTCTGAACACTTGAAAAACAAAATGGGTGTGTACATATAGTTTGTTTATGATGAATTGATCAAGGCTTGGAATGAAGGCGTAAAGACTTACGACCGAGCTACAAAGAAGAACTTCAGAATGTATGTTTGGTACCAGTACTCCATGCATGACTTCCTGGCGTATGGGACATTCACCGGCTGGTGTGTCCACAGGAAGTTTCCATGCCCGGTATGCAAGGCAGCTCTACAGTTCATTTGGTTGAAGAAGGGTGGCAAGTTCTCACCGTTTGACAAATATCGACAGTTCCTCCCTCTTGACCATGCATTCAGAGGAGACACCCAAAACTTCATGAAAGGTGTCACGATGATCGATCCTGTATCTCAAAAGATGACTAGTGCCCAGGTTCATGCTCAGATAGATGCTCTCGTGGTCCCGGCATAGAAAGATAATCTAAAGAAGGGTAAAAGAAAGAAGGTTAATCCAAAGAAAGATAATCCAAACAAAGATCACTTTGTGGGCTATGGTGTGGAACATATGTGGACTCATAAGTCAGGATTGGAGAGGCTTCCCTATTTTGATGAGCTTCTCCTTCCACATAACATAGATGTAATGCACACTGAGAAGAATGTTGCTGAAGCACTTTGGGCAACACTCATGGACATTCCTGATAAGAGAAAGGACAACCCTAAGGCCAGAGTAGACATGACAACACTATGCGACAGACCAAAGCTAAAGATGCTGCCTCCAAGAGACGGCAAACCATGAAAAATGCCTAAGGCCGATTACGTCTTAGAAAAGAAGCACAGGACGGAAGTGGTACAATGGATCTAGACATTAAGTTTCCCTATAGGTTTGCAGCGAATCTGAGGAGGGGAGCGAACCCAGATACTGGCAGAGTCTTAGGGATGAAGAGTCATGACTTCCACATATGGATTGAGCGGCTTCTTCCGGCGATGGTTCGAGGCTACATCCCTGAGCACGTCTGGAAGGTGCTGGCAGAGCTGAGTTTTTTCTTTCGCTAGCTTTATACCAAGGAGATATCTTTGAAAGTGGCTGAGGAGTTGGAAAAAACGGCACCCGAGTTGCTTTGTAAGTTGGAGAAGATCTTTCCATCTGGCTTTTTCTTGTCGATGCAGCATTTGATTTTGCACCTCCCGAGTGAGGTACGAATGGGGGGCCCTGTAGAACCATTGGTGCTATCCAATCGAGAGATGTCTAAAGACTATTCGCTAGAAATATGGAAACAAAGACAGGATTGAGGCTTCCATAGCAGAGGCATTCATTCGTGAGAAGGTGTCAAACTTCACAACATCATACTATAGTAACAACCATCCTAGGGTGCATAACCCACACCCTCGTTAGAACGAGGACGACAATGAATCGACCCTCAGCCTATTCAAAGGGCAATGCGGGAGATCAAGTGGAGCAGCCAAAAAGAGGTTGAACAATGAAGAATGGCGCAAGATCATGCTCTACGTGTTGACGAACCTTGACAAAGTCGCCAAGTATCAGGGGTAAGTTCTCAACGAACTTGTTACATACTCCGTAAATTTTCTACATCTAACAACCTTGTTGCTTGTCGGTGCGGGGAATTTTTGATCAATACTGGCATCATCCAAGGCCACCTTCTGACCATGAATGAGAGACCCTTGTTCAACATGGTTCGCCTGATTTCATTACATGGTTCCAGAGAAAGGTACCTTTTGACCAACTTAGCTCGTTCCAAGTTTGGCGTTCCTAGTTGCCTAATTTCATTTCACTCCTACTTGAGCTTGCTGTGCCAAAGTGATGTGTCTATAAGTGTCGAATTACGACAAGTGGCCAGAGGCTTTGACTATAAGGTCTCATCATTTAACGCTTATGACGTGAATGGATATCGCTTTCACACAACAAGCTACGAGAAGAGTTGGCCCAATCCAAGGACCACCAATACCGGAGTATTTACGCCCGGAGTAGTTATGCCCGACGCTGAGCAGGAGGACTATTACGGCTGTTGATGTCTATTAAGTGCAACTGAAATAAAGAGGGTTCCGCAAGCGCACAGAATATATCATCGTAGCATTTTAACCGGGAGTAATCCAGGTATCGTTATTTATAATTTTACCACTGGGAAGGGAATGCACTGGATAATGAGTGATGAGCAATGCACATGCAATAATGGAGAGCTCAACCTTGTCTCGTATCGATCATCTCATACGGGGTAAGTGTCACATAAAATATAGGAATGAATGATAAATGACATAAGATAAATGAGAGCATTTAGCCACATAAAATAATAGTAATAAGCCATCTCAACTTAGCACTCTAAGCTTATAACACTAGCATGGACTAGGACGATCTAGGGTATAATCCTATGTTATTCTAACTACAAAGTCAAAACATACAATGATTAGTGCAAGAACATCTAGCAATCATGGCGGAAAAGGTTACATCTATGCATAGTGATATTCGCCTTGTTCATTTGGCTGTTTTTTTGGTCGGGCCGATTCCCGCCGTCGCCTGATTTGTTGTGAGAGAAAAACACCGTTGAATCGGGGCCGGCTGAAATCGCCGATAAGAGCAAACGAACAGGGCGATTACCGAGAAGACAAGAGACATAGCAATGACTTCAATGTAATAGGTTTGTTCTGCTAGACCTATACTCGGGAGAAGGGCTACAAAGGACTCAACGGATCACTCCCGCGATCTACCTCACGATCCGGAATATAGGGTGCAATCGCAGATAAATACGGTCTAGGCACCACGCCTACACAATATTTACCACTCACCCATCGATCTAATGAGCAAGCGCTATACGATCCTATGCATAAACATAATTCTAGTCCAACTATGCTAAACATATAATCAAAGTAAACTAAGAACAATATAATTGAGAACATAATCAAATAGAGCAAAGTCAAGTCGATATAATAGAATAGAATAAAGTACTACTCATAGTATCACGAACAATGATGAATATTACAAGAATGTAGAGGGGAATTACCAAGAACTCCGACAGATCCGGACTCCAAGCTAGGCTTGATTCCCTCTAGATCTATTCCTATGTAGCTATGCTACTAAACTATGGAGCTCTAATTGAGATGGTGGCTCACGGCTTCTCCGAATCCTCTCGAGATGAATGAAGAGAGAATGAAATTAGGGTTTCACCCGGGGGCCGGGGGCTCGAATATATAGCCCCTAGGATGAACCACAGCCCTCGGATCAAACCGACCTAAATGGACGATAATTATTCATCCTCAAAGGCGGTGGAGGCGGGATCCGCGAGACTCAACGCCATTGGCCGAGGTGGGGAGTCGGCCGACTCCCCCTTGGGCGGTCGACCGCCGCGGCGCCCGTGGGGCCCGGCCTTCGGGGTCGCCTTACTCGGAGTCTTCTAGATTATACTTTTTCACCCGTTCGGTCTTTATCTCTATGTAATCATGACATGTGGGCCTCCTTTGGTTCTCTTTCGATAACCCCCGCGAAATAGACAATCACCAAAACTCGTGGAATTACGCGGTGTAACCCCTATATCTAATAGGTGAACTCATATTAGTCTTTTTTCTTGCTGCGTTGACGGTATAAAATTGATACTTAACGACCGTCAACAAACTCCCCAAGCTTACCTTTTGCTCGTCCCCGAGCAAAGATAGACTCAAATGATGGATCGGGGAGTTGCCGCAATACTTTCACTCCTCACAAGTACACATGCGTTCAAACAAGAACTTTCCTCCGGATTAGAGTGAACTATTCGACTCAAAACTCACTCATATTACCTTTCACCATGGGGCTTGTAACTATCACTTGGGTCTTAAGTAGTTGAAAGATAGAATGGTCAAGTCAAGCGCCATGTTTTCTCGCTCTTTGATCAACTATTATCGCAGAGTTTTTGAAAAGTTTTGAAATAAAACTCGAGTTCCTTGTATGAACCTTTCAGGTCTCTCATTTGTGGTATTTCGGATCCTCTCTAAGGCATGAGTAGTGTATGCCTTCTCTCTTCTCTCGAAATATGTGGTATTTATGGAACTAAGGCATAGTGGAAAGTGCCTTCTCTCTCTCACCCTACTTTCTAATAGGCTTATGTGGAGCTCATAGGTGGGGAGACACTCAAACTCACTTGCATATATTGCATAGTTAAGACATGGATCCAATAGGAACTAAAATAATAATAAAGTCATATGTGCATATGAATGAGGAAATGGATGATAAGATGATGATAGGATGATGATTGTAAGAAAATGATTATGAGGGGTGATCACTTGGTGAACATCTACTTCTACACTTGCTCCTTCGAGGATAACATGACTCCCTTTATTTGGAAACCTTGAAACTTCTTGAATGGAAGGACTTGGCTACTCTTTCTTTTTCTTTCTTTCTTCTTTTCTCTTTTTTTTTTCTTTTTCTTTTTTTTTTTATAGAGCAACCAATCCTCTGAAACGAAACTTTAGCAACGGGAGTGTATAACTTGAAATGATAATGACTGGAGCTTGTATGTAGGCAAATAGAACGGCGATGATTATTTCTAGATGTTCACTCCCGGGATAGGAATAGTACCTTTCGGATGAAGTGAAATGAATGGTGTATGTATATGTGGATGGATGGATGGATGCATACTCCCAGGGTAGGAGTAGCATAAGTGCGTATCTCCGGGTAGAGACAAAGACAATATGTGGTGGACATGGATCTATATGTGGGTGGTACTTCTAGGGACGAAGTAGCACAAAAATGAATGTAGTAGTTATAAAATGGGTGCATGCTTCGAGGACGAAGTAGCATAGATCAATGGATGGAGAGCACATAGTATTGACTTTAACCGCATGACTAATTCCTTATGGGTCCACAAAAGATAACCACACTCAATGCCTATAAAGACTACACTCAAGCTACAAGTGTGATCTATATAAACAAATGGGTTTTCCTAATCTAGTGAGCATGAATATATGGCCGTGGTAGGAATTTAAACTCTCATCATAAAGGAACTCATCATGCAGGAATTTAATATTTTCAAAGATAAATTCTCCAGAACTCTAGTATCTCTAGGAACAAGATGGACAGCAGCTCAAAACCTTCCCATATCATACCCGTCAACCACCTAGACTTAGATCAAGTATTCGCTACCCACAAGTTTCGTGTTCGAGCAAATCTCAAGTCTAAACAATTGTGTCCAAAACTCGGGAGAGTGCAAGGTTGAAAACTAGGTACTTGAAAGGAATTACGGCAGAGCAACTATTCATCATCTCCATGTAGAGTTTATTCTGGGGACTATTTAAAGACAAATTGCAAGAGCTCTCCAAAAGATAAATAAGGAAATCTTTCTTTGTTTCTATGGTTATGCATCTTTTTTAGTTGTTTTAACAAAACATATTCTAACAAAGCATAAATAGATAAGTTGGAAACACTTAGCTTGGTACACGGGGGATGCCCTCCCCCAAGCTGGATGTTGACATAGTCTGCTGATGTTGCTGACAGGCAATGAAGACGTTCTAGTTCTCCAGGAGTGTCGTAGATAGTTGCTGTTGGAGACAGCGTTCAAGTGTCGCGAGCAGCACTCCGACAGGGGACTGGATGTCCTTCTGCCTGTTAGCTCTTCATGATCCTTGATGTTCTATGGAGCTCAAATAGACAACAAAGCTTGTGGAACTGATTAAGCATTAGTGATAAAACCTCTAGGCTTTGGTTGTCTAGAACTTCCCTAACTTAAAACTCATTCTAACAGGATCACAAGAAATATTTTTATCTTTTTATTATTTAAGGAATGCGAGACAGGGGAAAGATAAATATCTTTGAGAAATTATTTTTGTGCCACCACAAAGTGAATGATTATCCACATGGGGCTTAAAGTTTTTCGGATGCAAAATGCACAACATCTTTATTTTCTTTTCTAATGCGTAGATAAAAAGTAAAGATGCAACAAGGATGCAAGTAGGAAAACAAATATGCTAAGGTAAAATTACGATGCTTTGAAAAGTGAATTGCTGATAAATACCAAGTTACCTCTTGGCGCGGCGTTCGGTGGTTTTAAGTCCTCCGAACAGGACTTGTCATGTTCGCTCATTTTTCAAGGGGTGCATTGGTGGCGCCTCGATGATGTCGCCTCTTGTGTAGGAATTGATTCGATTTTGCTTTTACCTTCCACACCTTCTTTGTTGGAGAGGATGACCTTGAGGAGGAAGCTTCTTGGATCACTTGTTTCTCTTCTGTTGGTAGCACCTCTTCTTCTACAACGTTCTTCTCTTCGGGTACCGATCTTCATATCTAGACACTTCTCCCTCATAGTCGGCCCATCCATCTCGTAGTGATGTTCTTCTTGTTACGCGACGGTACGCTGCCTTCTCCTTGCTCTGTTCTTCTTGGACTCTTCGGTGATTATATAATTATTGTTGAAGTAGCGGCGTACCTTCTCGGTGGGAAAGTGGAAGTGAATCTCTCCCGTCCCAATATAGATGATAGCTTTGGTGGTGTTCGGGAATGGTCTTCCTAGGATGATTGGAGGATCATAGTCATCTCCCATATCGATGACTAGGAAGTCGGTAGGGACATAATGGTCATCTATCTGGATGAGGACATCCTTCACTTCTCCTTCGACGAAGCGGAATGTCGATCCGCCATTTGTAGTCAGTGCATAGGTGGGCTCCAAAGGCATAGTGCCATATAGATACTCATAGGTTACCTTGGCCATAATGTTGACGCCCGATCCGGTGTCACGGATAGCTTTATTGAAAGAGCTTCGTTGATGGAGCATTGAATGGTTGGGACACCTGGGTCATCCTTCTTGATCGACGTGGGGACCCGAGTAAGTGGTCATGCTCCCTCGTGGACCTGCAGTGACCATCCTCACTGTCTCCGTCTTCTTGGTCTTCTTATCTTTGTTCTTGCTCTTCTTAGCCGGATTCTTCTTCTTCTCACCGTTCGTTGATGAGGGTGTGTTGGGAACTGCGGACACTGTTCTTGAAGAAGAAGGTTTCTCTCTTGCCCTTGATGTTGAAGATGATCTTGGCGGTGTTGACGTACATGATAGCTCCGCAGTGTTCATGAATGGTCGTCCCAAAATGACAGGGGACCTTTCATCACTGCCTGTATCCACTACCATGAAGTCTGCTGGAACATACGAGTTGCCTACTCGTACACATATATCTTCTAGTACTCCCAAAGGAACACGGAGTGACCGATCCGCAAGTTGTAAGCACATGGTTGTGTATGCTAAGGGGCATCTCGAATAGCTTCTCATATATCACTCTTGGCATGATGTTGATGCTTGCACCGAAGTCACAGATTGCTTCATTGAAGTTGGTACTTCCAATGGAGATCGGAATGACCGGTCTCCCCGGATCGCCTTTCTTGATTGGCGAGTTGAGTCAATCCATGACCCTTTCGATGGATCACTCCGGCTGTCTTCTACATTGAATATATCAACAAGATTTGCGCTTTCGAGCTCTTCCGGTTGTCCCGCCAATTTACCTTGGCCCGACAGAGGGAGCAAGGTTGACAAGTCAAGTTGTACCGTGACTCAAGTATCTTGTTGAAGCTGAGTGACTCTTGATGGCATTGGAAAAGCCATCCATTCTGTTGCCGAGTGTCTCTAGGACCTTGTCATTTGATGTCGGCTTCTTGGACAGTTGTCCATCATCTTGCCTTGGTTTAGCACTAACTCTCTCAAAGGCGGCCGGTTGTAATTATTGTAGGAGGAGTTGTTACCTTGATAGTTGCCTGAATAATTGCCCGAGTAGTTAGGCCTCTGCTGATTCCAACCTTGATTCTGCGAGGACGATAGTAATTATTGTTGAGGTAGTTCACGTCCTCCTTCAGGCTCGGGCGGTTAGCACCCGTGTGCCCAGTCTCTCCACACTCTTCACATGTCATGCGAGCATCATGTATATGCATGACTTCTTTCTTCTCTGTGGCTCTCTCATCGAGCCTCTTCATTAGCAGATCCATTTTGGCAGACAGCATGTCTACCTCCTTCAGCTGGTGCATTCCTCCACCTCTCTTGCGGGTCTGCGTTCTTTCTTCACTCCAACCTTGGTTGGATGCCATCTTCTCCACAAGAGCTGTGGCCTGAGGAATAGAGTGATAAGAATGCACCTCCAGCAGCAGCATCCATCGTCTCACGTGTCGTTGTTCTTTGAGCCCATGGTAGAATGTCTCGCATAAGCAGCCAATTCTCCATGCCATGATGAGGACACTCGAGGATGTAATCTTGAAAGCGCTCCCAAGCTTCGGGACAGCTCATCATGATGTTGCCGAAAGCTTGATATCTTCCCGCGAAGAGCATTTGTCTTGCCCATGGGGAAGAATTTCGCCAAGAAATTAGTGGAACATAATGCCCACGTAGTATTCTTCTCCTTATTGGCATAGAACCACGCCGCTCTCCCCAAGAGTGAGAATGGGAAGAGGCGAAGTAGTATAGCATCTCTCGGGGACGTCCTTGATAGTGAATGTGCTACAAATCTCCGGAAGTGTTGGAGATGAGCACCGGCATCTTCATGGGCCTTCCCACGTAACCGCTTGCTTGCACCATGTTGATCGGCGCAGGCTTGAGCTCAAAAGCTCCTTCGATGTCCGCAAATGGGTCCAAGTACGAATGTTGTCCGTAGTGGAGCCGAGAACTCGCGAGTGA
Source organism: Themeda triandra (assembly GCA_018135685.1). Lineage (NCBI taxonomy): Eukaryota > Viridiplantae > Streptophyta > Magnoliopsida > Poales > Poaceae > Themeda > Themeda triandra. The sequence goes on along the minus strand of JAENPR010002712.1, from coordinate 17,722 downwards.
CTTGTTTGCCATGGCTTCAAACGCTGGTGTCAAGTCTCAAACGAAAGGTCGACTTTCTGCGCCCGACAAACTTCCAAGTTGAGTTGATGATGATGATTGATTGGTCTTCTTCAACTTGCTTCCGGCCTTCCTGATTAAAGCTTCTGGATCGTCAATATAATTATCAGGAAGAATTGTCTTGATTACCCTGCATAAGATACACAAGTAGACAAAACAAGGGTAATCCTGTAGAGATGGGATAGTATGACAAAGACAGCTCAATCACATTATCTAGTGCAGTGATGCTCATTATCCATTGGCTTTCAACCTTCCCCGGCAACGGCGCCAAAAATGCTTGTTGATGTCTATTAAGTGCAACTGAAATAAAGAGGGTTCTGCAAGCGCACAGAATATATCATCGTAGCATTTTAACCGGGAGTAATCCAGGTATCGTTATTTATAATTTTACCACTGGGAAGGGAATGCACTGGATAATGAGTGATGAGCAATGCACATGCAATAATGGAGAGCTCAACCTTGTCTGTATCGATCATCTCATACAGGGTAAGTGTCACATAAAATATAGGAATGAATGATAAATGACATAAGATAAATGAGAGCATTTAGCCACATAAAATAATAGTAATAAGCCATCTCAACTTAGCACTCTAAGCTTATAACACTAGCATGGACTAGGATGATCTAGGGTATAATCCTATGTTATTCTAACTACAAAGTCAAAGCATACAATGATTAGTGCAAGAACATCTAGCAATCATGGCGGGAAAAGGTTACATCTATGCATAGTGATATTACCGAGAAGACAAGAGACATAGCAATGACTTCAATGTAATAGGTTTGTTACGCTAGACCTATACTCGGAGAAGGGCTACAAAGGACTCAACAGGGTGTCACTCCCGCGATCTACCTCACGATCCGGAATATAGGGTGCAATCGCTTGAGATAAATACGGTCTAGGCACCACGCCTACACAATATTTACCACTCACCCATCGATCTAATGAGCAAGCGCTATACGATCCTATGCATAAACATAATTCTAGTCCAACTATGCTAAACATATAATCAAAGTAAACTAAGAACAATATAATTGAGAACATAATCAAATAGAGCAAAGTCAAGTCGATATAATAGAATAGAATAAAGTACTACTCATAGTATCACGAACAATGATGAATATTACAAGAATGTAGAGGGGAATTACCAAGAACTCCGACGATCCGGACTCCAAGCTAGGCTTGATTCCCTCTAGATCTATTCCTATGTAGCTATGCTACTAAACTATGGAGCTCTAATTGAGATAGTGGCTCGCTTCTCGAATCCTCTCGGATGAATGAAGAGAGAATGAAATTAGGGTTTCACCCGGGGGCAGGGGCTCAATATATAGCCCCCTAGGATGAACCACGGCCCTCGGATCAAACCGACCTAAATGGACGATAATTATTCATCCTCAAAGGCGTTGGAGGCGGGATCCGCGAGACTCAACGCCATTGGCCGAGGTGGGAGTCGGCCGACTCCGCCCTTGGGCGGCCGACCGGCCTGCCGAGTGGGGCCCAGCCTTCGGGGTCGCCTTACCGGAGTCTTCTAGATTATACTTTTTCACCCGTTCGGTCTTTATCTCTATGTAATCATGACATGTGGGCCTCCTTTTGGTTCTCTTTCGATAACCCCCGAGAAATAGACAATCACCAAAACTCTTGGAATTTCGTCGGTGTAACCCCTATATCTAATAGGTGAACTCATATTAGTCTTTTCTCTTGCTGCGTTGACGGTATAAAATTGATACTTAACGACCGTCAACAACGGCACAGTTGAAGAAATATACCGAGCTCGAATTCCATAGTGAAAAAGCACCTAAGCCAGTCATATTCAAATGCCAGTGGTTTGATCCTGCAGTATCAAAAAGTCCCTTAAATTTGAGATAGTCAAAACTAGACATGATTTCTTCTATCCAGGAGATGATATCTATATTGTGGCTCAACAAGCCAGGCAAGTTTATTATTGTCCATATGCTTGCAAAATCGACCCACGTCTTCAGGGTTGATATATTGTGCACAAGGTATCACCACATGGTAAATTAGCTCGCCCAAACGATGATGATTACAACTTGAACCCACCCATGTATGATGGGCAGTTCTATCAACAAGAGGGGCTACCACGGATGCTTGAGATAGACTTAACTGGAGAGATTGAAATGGAAGTAGATGAGGAATAGGTTGTTGACGAGGAAGCTGTAGATGAGGTGCATGATCCAAGAGACTTGAAAATGCTTGACGGACTTGTACTTGACAATGACAACGATGAGTATGTTTTACTTTCTATGCTCATGCTTGGCAGATCCCACTACACCTGCTTGCACCACAGCCACCACCACAGTCTGCTCCGATGAGTATGTTTTACTTTCTATGCTCATGCTTAGTGTCAAACCTAGTGATGGCCTTCGAGCCGGATTTGTTGATGTGTTTGTTGATGTGTGGGCCTTCGTGTCGGATTTGTTGATGTGTGGGCTTTCGTGCCGGAAATGTGGTTGTCGGCCTTCGTGCCGACGTTTTTCTTGCAGGTTTTAGAAACCTCCCCATGCAGGGGAGGTGCTGCCGAAATTTTTAACTTTTCTTTAAACTCCTTACATTTTTATCTTGTCACTCACGTGCAATCTCTTCTTTTTTGTGCGGCATCAATCGGGCGGCGTCGAACTCGCTCGGAGGGTCGCCGGCATCGCAAGTCGGGCCATCCGCACCCGGACCGTCGCCGTGATCGCATGCTGGGGCATAGTCGCCGTGAGCCGCTTGCGGAGTACTCCCACCGTTCCAAATTGTAGTTCATTTGACTTTTTTGACCTCAACTTTGACCACTCGTCTTATTCAAAAAATTTATGCAAATATGGTTAAATTTAAGTCATTTTTGAAGATTTTGGTTAGTGAAGCAAGCCACGACAAAAGAAATGATATTTGAAATAAATTTTTGAATAAGACGAGTGGTCAAAGTTGAGGTCAAAAGTCAAATGAACTATAAATTGAAACAGACTAGTAGTTTCTATGTATTGAACTTGTGAACTTGGGAACTTGTGGACTTTGAACTTGTGGCTTGTAATATATTATGGATTTCGGACAAATTTGGTCGTTTGTTATATATAAATGTGGTTTCTGATATTGCTGTTGAATTATGGTTTCTATATATATATATATATATATATATATATATATATATGGTAGGATTTCTATACTCTCACGAGTATGTACTCCCACCAGGTATGTAACGTCGTGCGGCTGGTTCCGTGAACGGGGACGTCGGGGATGTGGAACGTACGACCGGGTGCGTGGGGGCGTTGAGGGATGCGGTCCGTTAGGTGGAGCAAACGGGTCTGCACCTGGCGCCGTGAACTGCGGCCAATGGCTGCATTTAAAAAATTTGAAATGTCACGTGGCTCCGAGCGTCCGCTGTTCCGGGTGGCTTTGGTGGACACATACTGTGGTTTTCGTGTATGGACATGTACTTTCCGTGTATGGTCACATACTTTACTAAATAAAGTGAGTATATTTGCATATACGTGCATTTGTGAATAGGTCCGTATACTATTGTGTATAGACATATCCTTTATTAAATAACGTGATACGTGCATTTAGAAGTAGGTCCATATACTCATGGAAACTTCTATACAGTAACGTATTTTTTGGAGAAAAAAAATAGTATGCTAGTATGAAGATATACTATTTTACATACACAATTAAATGCAGTGTTACAAAAATTAGTATATTTGCATACAAGCATTTGGAAGTATGTATTCGAACTTTACTTTCATAATATAAAGTAGTAAATATTGATACTTTTTAAATCGAGTATATAGGCATACTTGTTTCATGAAAGGAGTACATATTCATACTTTTTCAAAAGAGTATATATGCATTCCTACGGCTATATGAGTATATATGCATACTTCTTTTAAAAGGATAGAATTATCACATCATTAGATTGGACTAGTCTGTTCAGGGATATTCAATAACCTGAATAAAACATATATGGATACACTGACCTCAAAAAGTATGTACCAATACACTAGTTTGAAAATAGTATAAACATATACTTTATATTTGGTCTGGAAAAAAAGTATGAACTGGTACTTGAGTATGAAAAAGGTTATCAACTGGTACTATCCATAGTGTAATCTGACGAAAGTCTGAACCGAAACTATTTGAAGCAATACAGCAATCTGACATCATACTTGAATTTGCTAGAGCTCCATAAGTCAAACACCCCATACTGCTGAAACAACATTCCTCAGACTATAAAGTGATACTGCAATCTGAGATCGCATTTCAATTTGCTCAAGCTCCAGATCTCAAACGCCACATAATGTTGAAATAAAAATACTCTTATAGGCATTTGCTTTATAAAAATACTCCAGATCTGCAGAGCTACAACAATTATGTAGAAATCCAAAATGAAAACCGGCAAGCAATGACAAACTAATGAAGAACAAAAAAAAGAGAAAGATTTGCATCGGATATGCACCTTGATGCTGGTTCACGGTGTGACAAATGGAGATTTGCATCAGATCAGAAGTCAGCTCCACACAAATAGTAGTACTGTCATGTTGACACAAGTATTAGTATGCGTATATATTATACAAGCATCAAACTGTTGAGTATATTCTGAATTTTCTTTGATGTATTTTTGGTCAGCATAAGCATCAAAACAAACTAGCAGTATATATGCATACCTACAAAAGGAGTATGAGCACATACATATATAGTGGGAGCATTAGTATATACATGCTTTTGTGTACGAAACCATATCATGTTTTTGAGTATGAGACCATACATGTTTATAGGGAGTATGGGTACATACATGTTTATAGGGAGTATGGAAACATACGTTGCTCACTCAAAAACCATAAAAAATCAAAAATAAATTGCACAGAAACCTTGTGCATCATCTCTACTGCTGACATCAATTCCATGAGCAAGATGAGATATATAGGCAGTAGAAACCATTAAAATTTGTCGGTATGAACTATGATTGTGGAACATCCATCTCTATGACCGGCATCCAAAAGGCAAAAGCAACATCAGGGCGTATTCATAGTTTCATACTACAAGAATTATGCAGAAGTATATGTAGATGAGGCGTATTCATACTTGCTGCAGCCACACAGCAGCAGGGCGCATATGAAGGCATCTACATCAGAAAGACCATGGCAGATTTGAAGAAATTGCTGGCCACGAAAAAATTACTCGAGAAAAAAATTCAGGGCAAAGGTACCTCCTCGAGATCGATAGGGTCGCAGTAGATCCACCATAGGAGGGCCCCGCAGTCACCTCCACCAGCGGGGGCACTGAGGAGCTTCACGGATGCTTTCACCACCATTGACGAGGGGAGCAGGGCTGCCACCGGAATAGGGAGAGCAGGGATGCTGACGGTCAAAGCAGCGGGTACGAGCCGCTGCAAGGGGACACGCCGTGCCTGCGGGTCGGGCTGCGCTGCAGGCAAGGCCCACTGTGCTCACGCATGGGATTGGCCGGCCGCTCCCATGCCTGGACGACGCGTCGGGTGGTGGGCATGGCCACCACGGTAGGTCGTGGAAGGGACGGCCGTCAACATCCAGTCCTGGACTCCGGCGCGGTGCTGCCCGCCCTCCACCGGCGGCGGCGCTGCCTACCCCCTTCACCGGCGGCGACGAATCATGGCCTGGGGAGCGATTGCGGCGGCGCCCCCTTGCCCCATCGCCCAGCACGGCGAGCCCGGGCCATGGTGGACCGGAGGCGGCCGCGATCCAGCAACTGGTGGTGGCCCGCGCCTTCACGGGCGGTCCCTCCGCTTCCACGGCAGCCTCACACACCGGCAGCGCTCCCTTCTCCCTCCCGGCCGGCGCCACACCCCTTTCTGTCGCAACACCACAGACGGAAGGAGTAGTATTGCAGCGGTGGCGCCTCCCTCAGCGTCGTGCCGGCGGCGCAGCTTCGAACGGATCCAGGGAGAAGCCGTACGGGGTCGGGGGATGCCTCTGATGGGGAGGTGGCTGCGGCGGCGGCTAATGCAATCTAATCTAATTAATGGGTCCAGGTTTTCTAAAACCCGTTAGGAGGAGTACTCAATGCAACGCCGTCATCGGCCGTTTAGCGTTTAGCGTTGGGTACGCGCGTGGGGCTGACCCGACGCTCGCGTGCGACATATTAGCTGGTGGGAGTACATACTCGTGAGAGTATAATGGAATTTCCTATATATATATATATATATATATATATATATATATATATATATATATATATATATATATATATATATATATATATATATATATATATATATATGCATTGTTGTTTACATGGAAAAGCAAAAAACGAAAAAAATAATTTTTAGAGGTGGCTTTGCCGAAAGTGCAATGACCATTGCACTCGGCAAAGAAAATTTTAAAAAATAAAAAAGGCTTTGCCGAAAAGCCTGGGCAACAGCACCTGGCAAAAAGAATTTTTTTTTTTTAAAAATAAATTTTTGCCGAGTGCCGTCTTGCCGTCTTAGACTTCGGCAAAAAATCTCTTTGCTTAGAGTGCCGCGGCGATAAGACTCCAAAAAGAGATTTTTTTAAAAAAATAAATTTCTTTACCGAAAGTGTCGGGCGTGGCACCTCGGCAAAGAGATTTTTTTAAAAAAATAAATTTCTTTACCAAAGTGTCGGGTTTTTTTGAAAAAAAACTTTACCGAGTGTTGCACTCGGCAAAGAAAAAAAGAGGACGGCATGGACCGTCGGCCGACGGCATCAAATCTTTGCCGAGTGTCAGCACGGCACTCGGTTTGCCGAGTGCCCGAGATTCGGCACTCGGTAAAGCGTGCTTTACCGGAAGGATCTTCGACGGGAGCTCATGCCTTTACCGAGTGTTGCACTCGGCAAAGTGGCCGACTGCCGTAGTGTCTAGTCGATCCATCTCCAGTAGTCAATGAGTGCATTCATATGTAGACGGAGTAGTTGCGTCACCGTCAAGTATGGGAGGCCGGCCGCCGCCGCCGTGGCTATACCAATTTGCGTAACTGAATAACGCGACGCAGCTTCATTCCCTAGTAGTAGAAACAAAGAAAGAAGTGGCCGGGTTTACCGACGGCCCGGCTGTGTGCATGTATGTGGCCGACATTTCGGCCTCCAATGAACATGGACATACAAGTGCAGGATCAGTTGCATGTCATCTTCATGTCATCTTCAGGATGCCCGGCCCACATGATGGAGTAGGTTCCAATCAAAAGTTTGTGCGCATACGTCCAATCTCGGTCGCCACTGAGTGTGTTGAATCGAGCCTCGCGGACGATCATGACGTTTCAGCGGACACGTAGGCGTGATTGCTTCGAGTCATGTCAAGCAAAGGCTAATGCGCGCGGCTATCTCTCATCTATATACATAGACAAAAATTGTGCGCAGGATGAACCCATAATATAGATGGAAGGCTAACAGTTAACTAGAATTTAAAATATATGTTGTCGTCAACTGAGTATAAGAAAAAATGTTGGAGATGTTCTAAATATACCATACACCATTATATTGTGCCTCATGGGAAAAAGGACGGAACATAATAGAACAGAGCATGGTACGGTGATTTTTTTTTATATATATTTGGTTGGAGAGATAGATGAGATGGAATGGTCCTGGTAGTGGTCCTACAAACACAGACGGATCAACTAATCCGAGTCTAATATGCCGCGCGCGTAGCACGTGATGGCGTGAATCGGTGAATGCAACCAGCAGCAAACTGCAAGCAACAAGCAAAGCAAGGCTGTGGTCTGTGGAGGCGAGGCGGCTTCGGCACCGGCACCGGCACGGCCGCTGGAGTGATATATAGCGGTCGCAGCAGCGGGTGCGGGCGTGCGGCCTGCCAGGGCGTGTGGGCAAAGCCGGCGTGAGCGAACGCGCGCGCGTCAGCTGAAAGAGGTCTGAGTTCCTGATGGGATTGGGATCCAATCGATGCCGGCGGTGGCAGAGATGCATGGCCTCGTTAATAGTGCGTGTCAGCGTGTGCGTGTGACCCTGGTGGGTCGATGGCCGCCCAGTCTCGATCGCACCGCCTTTGTGAATCGGTAATGCTAAGGATTATACGTCCTAATCATGGGGCGGACGTGGCGGTCTTCGATTCGACCGACCCACCGACGCGCCACGCGACGCGTGCCCGCGCGGCACTCGACCGCCCGCTGCTTCCCGCTCATCCCCTCTCTCCTTCTTATCCGTTCCGCTACCTTGTCCGTTCCGTCCGCTTCCTCCACTCCATCCCCTTCCTTCTCCCGCAATCCGTCACCGTGCGGCCGCGCGCGCTGCTGTTCCCGCGCGTTGCTGTTCCTGCCACGCCGTCGCTCCTTCCACGTGCACCCGCGAGGGAAGCGGCGCCCCTTCCATCCACTTGATCTCGTGCTCCTCCTCCTCCTCCGCAAGCACGGCGACGAGGCCGCTCCGTTGCAGCAGAGCAGCACGCCCGCGAGGCTCGGGCGAGGGAGGCTGCGGCGGCTTGGCTGGAGGGGAGGCCACAACTGCCATAGCAGGGGCCATCCCCGCGAGGGCCATGACAAGGCCTGCTCTCCCATGCCTCCCTACCACTGTCGGCAACCTCATCCCCCATCCCTCCATGGAGGCGCCCAACCCACGTGCCTCTTCTCCCTCCTCCTCCTCCTCCTCCCCCCCTTCTTCCTCCTCCTCTACCCCTCTCTCTGGATCTATGGGATGTGGTCTGATTAGGGTTCTAGCGAGCCGGATCTCGCCATTGTTGCAATGCTTTTGGTGTTTGTAACAACTTTTCCTCTTGTTTCGGTAGATGCTCCCGTTGTTGGGTGGATGTGGTTTTTGAATGTTTTTTGCAAAAGTAGGAATTTTTGATGTTGCGGTTCATATTTTCGTTTGTTCTATTAGTTGTTCTTTAGATGATTTCAATAGCTTTTTTCGGTTGTTTCACCAATTTTTTGATTTTGTCTTCACTTATGTATCCTTTGATTTGTTGCAACAACTTTTCCTCCTTTGTTTCAAGCATGCTCCCGCTGTTGCAAAGGATGTGGTTTTGAATATTTTTGCGTAGGAATTTTTTGATGTTACAGTTCGTATTTTCGTTTTGTTCCATTAGTTGTTCTTTCGATGTTTTTAGTAGCTTTTTTGTTTGTTTCACCATTTTTTTTATTTGTTTTCATTTCGTATCCTTCGATGTTGCAATAGTTTTTTTCCGGGGGGGACGCTTAGCAGCAGGTGTGGTTAGGGCAGCGGCGAGGTCGGGGCCAAGGTGCTGTGAGGGTGGGAGGCGTTTCCTTGCTGCGATTTGGGGCCGGCGGTGAGGTCGGGGGCGGGGGGTGCGGTGTGGGCAGGTTGTTTTCCTGTACGGGGGAGGGCGTCCGACATATAAGACGTCCGAGCACTTGATTTCACCCTTTGTGAATTTTGATGATGCATGCCCACGATATGCTAGACGAGACTGTTTAATGCTTAGCTAGGTCATTTCAGGTGTCTTTGTAAAGTTATTATTTATTATAATATATGTAAGACATCTCCAGGATTGTAGAGACCAACATGATTCAAGATGCATGGAACAAAGATTATTATATTCATCCCTTCCGTCTCTGCTCTTTAGATCAGAGTAAACAGAAAATAAAACAAACACAAATATGTACTTCCTCTGCTTTAAATTGTAAGCTGCTTTGACTTTTTTGACATATCTGTTTTACAATGCATCTAGATATAATAATATGTCTAGATACATAGCAAAACAGATGAACCAAAAAAGTCAAAATGACTTATAATTTGGAACGGGGGGGAGTAGAACATTCCATTAAAATATAAGGATGAGACTAGGGTTGGAAAATTCATTATTTTTTTTCAACTTGTTCCAAAGCTAAACATTTCCTAAGAGAACCTCACTAGAGAAGAACATGATGAGCGTACGAATTTTTCATCTAATATGATTAGATCGTCTCAAGAAGTGTCTTTGAAACTCATCCTCGAAATCACCATTCAAGAGCCATTTGAATAAAAATCGCTTTCTATATCTTTCTGTTCTCCAATTTCTTTATATCTTGTCCGCACTCTAGATAGCTAGCTCCACTCTCTAACTGTGGCTAGCAAAAAATCAAGAATAGAGGACATCTATGCTTAGAGATTCAAATTAAAATCAATTGGAGGGTATTTTATTCACTAAAATCTCTACTCTTATCAATTAGGAAATGAGATATAAAGTTCTCGAAGATGGTCTTAGTCCAGTCTCTTGAATTGTAGGTTTTGTTTATATGGTGCGGGTGTGTTGGGTTGGGGTGTGTGTGGGGGGAGGGTTTATTTGTTGTGAAGGCTATTGCGTAAGTCACATGCTCCCCTTCGTCCTTAAATAATTGTCGCTCACTGAGAAACAACTCTAACTAACTTTAATAAAAGTATTAATATTATGTTAAACAAAATCAGTATCATTAGATAGGTCATTGAATCCATTTACATAACAAAAGTATTTAGAGAGACAAATGTTGCACACATTTTATACAAGTCTAGTCAAACTTACAGCACATAAACAAAAAGACATTTACAGACATAAGGAGTATATATAATATTTAGAGATACAAATGTTATATATATTTTCTATAAACCTAGTTAAACTTGTGGCTACATAGAATTTTTTTGCCACGTTTTCGGTCTTTGATTTTTTTGAGGGAAACGTTTTGGTCTTCGATGATTTTTTCGGAAAAAGTCTAGTTTTACCTCAACTCTAAAACCAGGCAAGCCACCTCCCTTAACTTTTCAAACCGTGCATTTTGCTACAGTGTTTGTCTTTTTTATTTACTAGGTGAGTGCCCGTGCGTTGCGACGGGAACAATAACAAATTATAAAAGATGTAGTGAAATTAAAATCAAGGCCATGGTAATTTGATTTTGCACATATTTTGAACGATGACGACAATGAAAAAATCCTGTGAAATGAAAATGGTATTGTTGGGGGGGAATATTTTCCAGACTGTGGAATATGGCCCAGATAATTCCCAAGCCCGCTATGAGAATATAGCGTGGGTTCGGCAACAGGTTAACGTGAAAGAGGTCTCAAGCCCACGCGAAGCAGGCTCATGCGAGACATAGGTGGAATGATCCAGGCCTGATGGCTGTAGATACTCCCATTCGTCAGACCCCGCGGGAACAAGGTTCAGGCAAATGAAGGGGGGCCATGGTGACTACGAAAACGAGAAGAAGGCGTTGCCACCCAAGAAAGCATGGTCCAAGGATACATGAAACCATGGCTTGTATCCCAAGGTTCCTTCCCTAGAGCTATAAAAGGGGAGCCTCGGGGATTACCTAGAAAGAGGGTTTGCTGAACACTTCCAACAAGCCCAAACTTTCTACTCTCAACACAACACTCACACTTACCAGAGACTTGAGCTTTTCTTCGGGCTCTCTCCCCACCATTACAATTTGTAAACCCCTACTACAAGCCTAATACAAAGAGAAGGCAGCACACCCCGATTCGGACGTAGGGACATTCTGCCCGAAGTAGTATAATCCTTTGTTTCCGCATTAGCTCTACCATCCGGAGCCTAAACACGCACAAATGAAGAATCATTTTCAACCGGTTTTAAAACACCAACAGGTATATTCCTCCATATTTCCTCAAACTTAAACTAAATTCAATAAAATGAAACTCCAATTACACAAGTATAATTAGCTACCATTTGTTTTAATCGGAAACATCTCATAAGTTCAACTTAATAAATTGAAATGCACAAGGTTTATCTCAGACCAACATCCCTAACTGCACTACCCAATTCATAGTAGTGGCAAATAATAGAGTATATATCCAATTTTTAATTCAGTATACCAATCTAGTATCATGTAATACCATGTAATGGTGAATGGATTGCACCTCCACACGATAGCATGCAGGCACGACGCCACAGGTGTCGCCACTTGCTCCATCAGTTCAGTGTCTATCAACATGGTGTAATGACTTGTCAAAAAAACATGGTGTAATGAGTAGCCTCCATGACTTTAGAGATCATGTTGTCTCTTTTTATCCCATGTCTTCTTTAATTCCAAATATAGCGTCTTGTGTTTGACGTCTTAATTTGGAGGTGCAGGAGTGGGTGTGGAGGCAGTTGTTGGGAGCATGCAAGGATAGAGGCAGTTGGGGTTTTGCGGTGGCCAGGCATGGAGCGGTGGCATGCAGTTTTGTGGAGGGGTTTAGTGTGGGACGGGGTCATTAGTTTAGCGGAGATGATATCATTTGGCTTTTTTTAGTTATAAAAATTTGGGCTAAACTTTAAAAAATCATAGTAAATCATAAAAAATTCATAAAATAGAAAATACAATTTTATTGGACTCCACATGAATAGATCTACACAAAGGAACATATAATATGGTATGCTTTAATATAAAGTTTTTGCTACGAAAGTTTTATCTTTTTCTTTTTATTTATTAGGCTGCATCTTTGAAAAATCATAATAAATCATGAAGAAATTATAAAATAGAAAATACAATTGTTTTAGACTTCACATGAGTAGATATACACAATGAACATATAATATAGTATGCTTTAGTTCAACAAAATGCTATGAATTATTTTAATTAATCATAGAAAAGCAAAAGTCTAAAGCTACAACAAAATTTTTGTACTAAATCATACCATATTATATGTTCACTGTGTAGATATGCTCATATGGAGTCTAACAAAATTGGATTTTCTATTTTATGATTTTTCTGTGATTTACTATGATCTTTCAAAGATTCAAATCGAAAATAAATAAAAAAGAAAAGATAAAACCACCGTCCTGTAATAAAACCACCTTTCACTGTAGCAAAACCACCTTCAAAACCGCTTCAGGGAGGTAAAATACACAATTTAAAAAGTTGAGAGAGGTATTTTACCCGGTTTTGGAGTTGAGGGAGGAAAAACGGACTTCGGTGAAAGTTGGGGAGCAAAAGTAGACTTTTTTTTCATTTTTTTTTCCAAGCATGCTCACCCAAAAGGGTGAAGCTGCCGCTCGGACGTCCTACGTATAGGACGCCGGCCCAACTAAGCGAAACCGGCCCAGTAAATACGAGAGCGAAACCGGCCTAGTAACAATACGAGTTGCATCCCCCGTCGCCTGCTGCTCCGCTCGATAGCTTCTTCCGCGCCGCGCAGGCCACTGGAGGTCGACTTCCTCGCCGCCGAGGGCGCACCTCGAGGGCACGGCTTCCCTCGCCGCCGTGCGCACGTCCCGCTTCATCACCGCCGCGCGAGATCCTCGAGCTTGGCTTCCTCGCCGCCGCGCGCCCCCTGGTCGAGTCCGGCTTCCTCGTCCCCCACGCGCCCCTGCTCGAGCCGCCGCGTGCCACTGCTGGAGCCCTCACCGCCGCGCGCCGCTGCTGGATCCCTCGCCGCCGTGCACCGCTACTGGAGCCCTTGTCGTCGCGCGCCAACAAAATTGTTGCAACAATCTAACCACACCCTCCTTTCCCCAATGTCTCACCTATTGCAACAGATCGAGTTCCCACCAAAGAATCATCCGTATGCCCATCGCCTCCCCCCGATCGTAGCAAACGATTCAGCCGATTTGACGAAGGAGACACACGGAGGACGAGCTTCAAGCAGCAAAATTACCAGTGCGCCGGTTGAATGGAGATGTTGCAGCAGTCAAATCCAGGAGCGTCCATGTATCTATTCATGGCGAGGTTGAGGTAAAGAATCTATGATTTCAAGCTTCTTCCCACATATATGCTTGTTGCAACAAGTGGATGGTTCCTTCTTGTTGTCCCAAAAAGACTATGCAGATTACCATTTGTTTGAAAATAGGGAGTAGTTCCTTGCTCTTGTTATGCTTATAAACTGTGTGAACTTTGTAGATCACTTATGGTTGTTTGAAATAGTAGATAGTTCCTTGATATTGTTCTGCAGCAGAGTATTTATAGACCATGATAACATTTACTTAGGCAATTTTGCAACATGGGTGTGTAAAAAAAATAGCAAAGTATGATCTCAAATTTTGTGATATATGTACTGTGTTCATTTGAAATAGTCCAGGGTTGGTTGCCTTTCATGACTGTACAGAATGAAACATAGAATTACAGCATGCGAAAACATGTACTTATACACATTTGCACAACATGGGGTATATAAGCAGGGAGTGAATAGTAGCAGTATGGGACAACATGGGATATCAATTGTTGCAGAGGTAAGAATGTTTTATGCAGGAAACATCGTTTCATCAATTTGATTTGAGGAGGATGCATAATGCTTAAACCTTTTTTTTGCAACATTGATATGCAGGGACATGTTAGGAGAAGATCAGTGAAAATTACTTAACACCTAAAGCTTGTTTTGGTGTCCCTGCTACCAACAAGCTCAGATGTAATGCATTGTGCAGAAAAATGAGTGGGCTGGCTGTAGATGTTTGTTTTGTTCCTTACAAGTACAACATTGCTTCACAAGGAATAGACATGGTTTCGGAAGATGTTATGGCAGGAAGAAGTAAAGCAAGTGTGCAGATAAATGAATGCCAAGATCGTCAAGTACAACAAGAAAAAGGGCGATCGACACCCCCATGGTGAAGAACCCTCCAGAATTGAGGCTCTAGTCTAGTAAAAAGCTCTTATTCATTTTTAATGTAATTTGTAGCATTTTACTATACAATTAGTTGGTGCTCTTATATGTAGAAAAAAAGACAGCTGCATGTGGTGATAGTGTGGACAAAAAAGCACACAATGATGAAGTGTAATTATTAATTCTTTTGTTAGTCCCTGAATTAGCTCTTTATGTCAAAAAATGTGGTCATGAAGCAGCATGATTTTCCCCACTATTACATCTTGAAATGGTATAATGAAACAACAAGGGATGGTAATTGTTACAACTGAATTCCTCTTAGTGAAAGATCATGGTTTTTCCCCACTGTTACATCTAAGAATGGTATAATGAAACAACCAGGTCTGGCAATTTTTACAACAAAAATCCTCTTAGTCAAACAGCATAAATGTACTATTTTAACACCTGAAAATATTAGAATGAAACAGCCAGGACAGCCAACTATTACAACTAAATTACACTTAGTGAAACAACATAAATGTACTACTTTAACACCTAAAAATATTAGAATGAAAAAATCCCAGTAAAAAACCTGCAACATTTGTTAAATATGGGCATGAAAAAACAGCAAAAAGGTTCGCTGCTATTGCAACTGGGATGCTGTAAAATGAAAACAACAGAATTTAGGGTATGATTACATCACTAAAAAGTGGCTATCGAAAACAAAAAAAAACAGTAGACATCCACACCATTGTCACAGAATATTGGATAACATTGGAAAATGTGACACAAAGCATTGGACAAAGTAACAGAATTATGGTTGCTTGCAAAAGTAGATCAACATTCATGCTAGGATGTCTCTAGGGTATCATGACCTAAGATAATAAAAAGCATACACATTTTGCCACAAATCGTAAGAGGACTCCACTCCATATACAAAGGACACAACTACTGTTCCATCGAACGAACATCGTTCTCTACTGACACATCCTAAAATTACTACAGCAGCAGTTTGATCAAGTCTTCACGGCACGATCATGCATCTCCACAAATTCATCTAGCTTGACAACATTGTGTTGTGATAGGAGTAGTAGTGCAGCAGCGTGCCTCCTGTACTCCAGCACATGCCCCTGGACAGAGAGAAAAAAGATGCCCGTGAGCCAAATTATATGAAAACATATCTAATGAAACATGCGTACATAGCTAATGCAATACTTGAGATAGTACCAATGAGTCAGGTTAGCAACAACTATTGCAATAGGACTAATAATTAACGGGACACAGGATCTCCTCCGCTAGGCACCCCAAGAATATTGCAAATGAGTTGATCGTCTAATGGAATAATCTTCTTTTTGATCCGAAACTCTCTCAACTAAGGATTAATATTCTTCATAACAAATGCAACAAGCTTCACTAGAAAAGAAATGGGAGAATCAAGCGCTAGGACATCCTAGGCGTCGACACTCTCCCTCCATTCTCCCGCCCCACGAACACAGCTCTCCCTCTCCCTGAACAGGAAAACAGCCCACACCCTCCCCGCACCCCCGCTCCGACCTCGCCGCCGGCCCCAATCCCAGCAAGGGAAACGTCCCGCGACCTCCCCGCACCTCAGCTCCGACCTCACCGCCGCCCCCAAGCACACCCCTTGCTTCAACAGAGGAAAAAAAAAAAGCTATTGCAACATTGAAAGGCGTAAACAAAATTATCACACCATGGAAGGGCAACTAATGAAACAAAATTGAAAACACAAGTGAAACAACTTGACTTCACAGATCGTGTGGACTGAAAACCTATGTACGAAAGGCTCATCATTGCGGTTGGCTTTGGTTTTCTTAGCATCAATTCCTGCGTAAAAAAAGAAAAATTAACAGCATATCAAATTTTAAAAAAGTTCAAATTTAAAAACACATTCTAATATATAGACACAATGGTGAAACAGTGGAGATATCATGCTGAAACAGATCTAAACACCATGGTGAAACTGTATGGACCACAAAGTTCAAAACGGCTTAAAATGAGGGTCATGAATGAAATGGAGAATATGCAGGTGATTTAAACGGAAGCATTATATGGTTCCAAAATAAGAAAAAAAGCACGAGTTTGATAGGATTTTCCCAGTTTGTGTGGTACTTGGTCAGGCTTACCATAAGCATTTCCTATCACTGTTATGCCACAAAAAGCCAAGTGCTGCAGCCAAACAGAGGACCATCAGAATCCAATTTATCTCAGGTATATATGTAAATCTGGCCATGGATCCACCTTGATGTATGGACAACCTTTTTCTCGCAACATATGGAGCAACAAGTCACAGAAATCTTTACTGTTCTGAAGCTTACTCTTTGCATAATAGCCTTCTTTTAAGTTTTGACAAACATATAAACCATTCTTCATACCCTGATAGATGCAGCAGAGATGTGGCCAAGATCAGCAAACATAGCCTCGGTACCTGCATGTGCGACACAAATCTGTAAGACAACTATTCATTTAAACAAAGGCAATAGCAGGTCTACTTGAATTCACCTGTGATAGCGAGAAGTACTCCGCCCAGAGATATCCAACCATCCTTTCCAGTTCTTTTGAAAAAACTTTTAAAATATACTGTAGAGAAAGAGCAACAAATATTCTAGGATTCCAGTGGATGATGTTATATAGACCAATGATACCAATGTTCAAGAGCTAGAGCACAACAATCGGAGCAAACAAGAATGCCACCTAATGAGTACCTCGGTGCTGCAGAGCAAAGATACCAACAATCAGCAAGTAAAAATTGAGTACTGAGACAGGGGCAGGATTGGCTACTTCTGCAACCAACATCAGGGCAACTACAACATGGGAAAAATAGACTGCAATTGCATGCCAGAAAATGATAATTGTAGTTACTAACTCTAAACCAATCTAGGTACTGGTTACTTCCAGCCAAAAATGAAAAAAGCAGCCATTGCTAACTACAAAACTGGAAAATAACTGGGCATACCTTGCTCTCTGGGAACATTCATCTTCATTGGAGATGTCTTCACAGAGATGTTCTTCTATAATTTGCTCAAAGAGGCTTGTCCTTCCTTAATGTTCTTCATGTTGCAGGCCTTGCTATTGGACATCTTCCTCGCTGCCGCACGTTCTCGACGACATCCCCGCCCAACATGTGCCTCCAAGTCGATGTTGCGGCGAGATGCCCGTGGCAGGCGACGCATCCAACCTGTGGTAGGGCGTAGAAACAGATGAGTGAAGCAAAAATGGAGAA
>JAENPR010002951.1:0-32420 GCA_018135685.1 Themeda triandra | reverse complement strand
CAATGGTAATGTGTGTTCAGACTTCAGACTTAATGTTTAAGAAGAACCTTTAACTATTTGAAGACTTCGACATATAGCTCTGTTCATTAACTTGCATACTTGAAAATGGCGATTAAAGAGAAGATCGGATAAGAGGAGAAAGAGCGTGGCACACTAGGGCGTAGACGAGGACAATATTTTCTGTCTAAGAACAGGGTGAATGGTCGGGCTTTCCATGATTTTGGGCACACTGGATGCGACCCTGAATGTGAGTTTAACCGAGGTATTAAACACCACTTGGATGCTTAACTTTTTGTTATGCAAAAGCAAATAGACCAAAGATCAAATTCTTCTTGTTATCTCCATTCTGCCATTCTAATAATGCTACCTTACCAACCCTTTGTTATTTGAATAAATTTAAATAATGATGATGATCTTTCAACAAAAAAAAATAATAACAATGATAATGATGCGAATAGTCAACTAGGCAACAATATTTCTTAATAAGGGGCAAAAAAGTCCAACTGAATGACAAAACCAGGCCAAGTGGCAGGCCACCACCGCAAGCAAAAAGATTCCATCATTGCGATCGCGATTGCGAGCGAACAAAAACCTCCCGGCACAGGCAAGAACCGGGGATCGTCTCGTCCGTCGCCTCTCCTTCCGTCTCCTCCACCCGCCACACTCGTCTAATCACGTCGGCGTCCATCTCCTCCTCCACAAACACAAAACACCTCCCTTTCCAGGATTCTCTTCACCCCTCCATCCAATCGCCGCTAAAACCGCAACGCACTGGATCGGAGTATCGGACGTCACCGAAACCAAAAAGATCGGTGGTGAGACGAGACGAGAAAGAAAGGAAGGAAGGAGCCGAGAAAGGCGATCGAAAAGGGGAGAGGAGACGGAGAAAAGGGGAGGTAGAAACTAGAAAGTTGGTTTCTCCCCGCTAGAGCTAGAGATAGCTAGCTAGCTCGGCGGTGAGGGAGGGAGGGGGCGAGCGAGAGACCTGTCGCCTGCCCCACCGTCGATTCCATATCGTCTCCCCAGTCGAGGTTCTGATGCTGGAATCTTTAGTCCTCTCACTCTTCCATCCTCTGCCATCTTGTGAATTCTCTTTTCACCCAATTCGGGCAGCTCACCATCTCTTGCAGGAGCTTGCTGTTGTTCTTTCTCGAGTGCTCCCTGGTTCTACTGTTCAGTGGTGAGGTCTGCTGCTGTCCTGCACCTGCAAGTTAGTTTCATCTGTGATTGGCAAGTTTGCCCCCACTCCCAGCCAGCAATCGCGGCTCAGAATTTCAGTTCTTACTGAAGCTTCAAGGAGCACCCTTTGAACAATTTCTTGATTCCATCTTCTTGCCCATTCTTTTCGGGCATCTTTCTTGTGCACCTTGTCCATTGACCACAGCCCCACAGGCCACAGGAGGGAAATTTGTTCTCGGCACATTCTCTGCCACACCACAATGGACGATGGAGCTGACCTCCCCTGCCAATTGCTCTTCTCCCACCCGGAGATGCCTGGCAGCTTCGACGAGTTCTTCAGCAGCGCCACGACGACCTGCACCCACACGCACAGCTGCAACCCTCCGGGCCCCTCGGCGGCCATGCACACCCACACGTGCCTGCACACGCACACCCAGGTCCTCGGCAGCGGCGGGGAGGAGGACGACGACGCCAGGGAGGCCGGAGAGGACTCGACCAAGCCGCGGAAACAGACTCTGGGGAACAGGGAGGCCGTGCGCAAGTACCGCGAGAAGAAGAAGGCGCACGCCGCCTTCTTGGAAGAGGAGGTCAAGAAGCTCCGGGCCGACAACCAGCAGCTCCTGAGGCGGCTGCAGGGCCATGCAGCTCTGGAGGCAGAGGCGGCCAGGCTCAGGAGCCTCCTGCTCGATGTCCGAGGCAAGATCGACGCCGAGGTCGGCGTGCTCCCGTTTCAGAAGCCGTGCAGTGTGGGCTCTGTCTCTGTGGGGTGCGCTGAGCCTGCTCTGTGCTTTAATGGCAACTCGGAGGTAGGAGGCGGCTGGGAGGAGAGCTCAAGACCAGCAGTTGCGGATTGCAGGCAAATTGATGTTGCAGAAGGTTTGCATCATTCCATGGATGTTGTTGCAAGCTTCGTGGGTTCTGATCCTCTGGCCGAATGAGCAAGTTCGCCTGATTTGACACTTTTGATTTGGGGCCTCTGTGAGTTTCTTTAGGCTTGCTTTCAGGATCAATTTTTCATGGAATTGAAAAGAATGAGGAGCTGATAATTAGTACTAGAACTCTCTTCGCTATGGTTTGTGCTTCTTGTGCTGGTGTTCAGTGTGTGTACAGAATACTTACATATGACTATATGAGCATTGAAGAACTCGAAAATGCAAAATTGTATTGCAGGTATGTCAATGAAGTGCACTTGATTTCTGATTTGGAGTTTGTTTGTACTTAGCTGAAATTATATTAGCTGAACTTATATACTGTTTACATTTGAAAACTCATTTCTGTGAGCACAAGAATTTTTATTTTCTGCAATTATTAGACACAGCTGCCATATTTTCAAATTATTTGTTCATTCTGCAGAACATTGAGGCTATTTTTTGCCCAGGTTTTTCTGAAGACCTGATCATTTGGCAAGGTTGTGGTGTGCATACTGTGTTGAGCTTTCAGGGCTGTCTGAACCAACTTGAATTTAGTAGTTGACCAGCTGTCAGTATTCTCCTCAAGTCAAGATTTATTGTCATTCTGCGGGGGTCTGCTCTGAAAGAACTTCTGTTGCTAGTTTTGAATAGTTTTGCCTGAATATTATACATGCCTGCTTTCAGACTGTTATGGAGTTATCTGACTGCTACAGCCTTTTTTTCTGAGGAAACTGGACTGCTACAGCCTTGTTTCTCTGGAGTATGGATTCTGTGTGCAGCTCAGCAGATGTACTATCATGTATGCAGATGTACTATCATGTATGCAGCCTGATTTGCAGAATCTTTGTGGGGCAATGCAAGGTTTCTGTTACTGGTTGGTAAACCTTCCGAGTAGTATGAAAAAAAGGGGAGAAAAGAGAAAATATTCAGACCCATGTGGTCCATGGAAATGGATTATTTTTTAACAGACAGTCTTTATCGTTCAGAGGATTTGTGCAAAGTGCAATAACTGGACCTAAAAATACTCGTAAGAAGAAGATGGTTAGATTTTTTTTTTTTTTTTTTTTTTTTTTGGTGTGTGTGTGTGTGTGTGTGAAAGGAAGCCAAGAGCTAGCAGCTGAACCTTTCTAGCTTGGCATGCTACCGATGGTGATGTGATGTAATCTGGCCATCTGGGAGACGCGTCACCGCACTGTTCTGGTTTACTCCAAACAAGTCGCCATTGCAATACTGATTCTTCCTGAGCCAAACATGACACAGGGGAAAGATTTTTATTGGACATGGTTCCCCAGGGACGATTTTTTTCCTCCGACAACTGGTACTGTTGTAAACTTGAAATGATGGAAACTAGAAGTTTTTATTGAACATGAACTGTTTCAGCAAGATAATTATGGACCCTAGCACCATCAACATCTTCATACAGTAGTACTTCTTCAGACATTATTGGTCTCTGTCTCTTTGATATGTCGCCTGGAAAGCTTTTGCTATCAGTTGCCTATCTAGTGCTTACTTTTGATAAAAGTCTTGCAATCTTTTTTGAGCTGTATAAATTTTGCAATCGATTTTATTTCAGAAATATGCAAAATGATCTATATCTATTATAAAATCCCCAAAGCGCTGCTTAAGCTGGATATCTCCAAGGCATTCGACACGGTGTCGTGGCCGTTCCTGCTAGACGCTCTTCGCGCTTTCGGATTCGGCGACCGCTGGAGACGATGGATAGCAACGCTGCTGTCCACTGCCTCCTCCCGCATCCTGGTGAACGGTCGACCGGGGAGGTCGATCAAACACCGACGCGGGGTCAGGCAGGGTGACTCTCTATCGCCAATGCTATTCATCATCGTGATGGAGGTGTTCGCCAGGCTGATGGTGACAGCGGCCGAGGGCCAGCTACTCCAGCCCATCGGGACACCCGCCATCAGACACCACTGCAGCCTCTACGCAGACGACGTCATCATCTTTATGCACCCCAGTGTGCCAGAGGCAAGGGCCCTAAAGATGATCCTGCAGACGTTCGGGGACGCCTCGGGCCTGAGGACAAACCTCGGCAAGTGCTCCATCACGGCAATCTTCCCCACGGATATCGACCTGCAGCCCATACAGAACATCATCGGCTGTCAAATCTCTGAGTTCCCAATTACCTACCTGGGACTGCCCCTCAGCACCAAGAAGATCCCCAAGGCTAGATACCAGGCCACCGTGGACTCAGTGGCGGCCCGCCTTCCGGCGTGCCACGGCCCGCTCATGGCAAGGAGTGGGCGCCTAATCTGGGTCAAGTCCGTCCTATCCGCGATCCCAATCTACACCATCATTGCGGATGGCTTGCCCCCTTGGGCGATCGAAGAGATCAACGGCATCTCGCGAAGATTCCTACGGGCCGGGAAGAACGGCGATGTGAGAGGGAAGTGTATGGTGGCGTGGCCCGCGGCATGTCGTCCAACCGACCTAGGGGGCCTTGGGATCCCCGACCTCAGACGCACGTCCATAGCCCTGCAGACAAGATGGCTGTGGCTGCAGCACGGAGACGAGAACCGCGCCTGGTCACAGCTGGAGATAAAGGTGCCCAGGGAGGTGCACGACTTCTTCCGAGCCTCCACGGTCACGGTCCTCGGCAATGGCCGGACAGCCCTGTTCTGGTCTGCGAGGTGGATTGATGGCCTCTCGGTGCGCGACATCGCGCCGTTGTTGCTCAGCCGCGTCGGCGCAAGGGAGATAAGGGAAACCACGGTGGCCGAGGGGCTGCAATGGGGCAGTCGGCCAGAACTTGGGTACGCCAGATCTCCAGGGGGTTATCAGTCGCAGCCGCCAGGGACTACCTCAACCTGTGGCACCGGATCGACCAAGTAGCGCTCACCGCGACGGAGAGGACCGAGTTATCCGGAAATGGACAACGGACGGGAAGTACACCGCCAAATCGGCATATAGAGCCCTACTTGCGGGATCGCACCCCATTCCCGGTTGCAAGAGGATCCGGAAGACTTGGGCACCTCTCAGGGTCAGGATCTTCCTCTGGCTGGCCATCCGCAGGCGACAATGGACGGCGGACGGGCGACACAGGCACGGGCTGCAGGCGAACGGCAACGGCAACTGCTACCTCTGCGACCAAGAGCCGGAAACGATCGACCACATCATCGCCGACGCTCTCCTTCTCTCGGGTGTGGTGGGCCACCCTGCGACGCCGCGAGCGGACACTTCCGGATTGGAGCCCGTCCATGGAGCAGGTGGTGGGACCTCCGGAGAGAGCGATGGCACGGAACCAAGCGGAAATGAGCGGATTCTCTCTTCGCCGTCGTCGCCTGGGAGATCTGGAAAGAGAGGAATGCGCGGTGCTTCAGGGGCGCACAGACCAACCTGAACCAAATCCTAAATACAATCAAGCACACCGCCGACCTGTGGATCGAAGCCGGTGCGCGTAATTTAGAATGTTTAGTGCGTGAGTAGTCCGTTTTGTAAGAGCTTTGGGGTGGAGGGCTGTGTTTCAAATTTGTTAACACCCCAGAAAATTTTGTAAAACTCTCTTCTACTTAATACAATGATGCGCAAACCTTTTGCGTCTTCGAGAAAAAATATATAGGCCTACAAGTTATCTCCTTAACCGGTACAAAAGTGAAAATAGAATCATTGTTAAAAAAAGTGAAAATATTTTTTTTCTGAAAGGACGGCAAAAGCTTTGTCGTGATTTCTATTAGACGAATAAAGGAAAAGGCAATATCAGACCTTATATTTGTTCAATAAGGACTCTGGTGCTATTTTTTTTTTGAAAACGTGCGTAGCACGTACCTCATTAAGAGGACTCTGGTGCTGTGGCACTTAGCTGCATCTAGATGCAAGCCGGTTCAATCGGTGCGGAGCCGAAACGGGCCAAGGGGGGCTAAATTATAGAGGGCAGAAAAATTTTGCTCGACCAACACCGTACACTAAGAGAATTTGCTCGTTTAGTCTAGCCTTTATGCTCTAGAAATCAGGGAAAAAATACAATTAAAAACTGTATACGAGAATCCTCATTCGCACAAAATTAAGGCATGGGAGCTGGGGGTTCTCACCGTGGAACTACCGTGGAGAATCGAGATTGGAGAGTGGCCGAGGCGCCGAGCCGCTGCTGCTGTGCGGTGCGCGGCGAGGCCAGGTCGCCGGAGGCCGGAGGGAGGGGCCGGGCAGCCAGCGCTGGCCGGGACGGGCCAGGACAGGAGCGTGGCCGCACGGCGGCGCGAGGCTCGCTGGGCCGGCGAGAAGCGAGAGCGGAGGGACGCCTTCATCGCGGGGTGCGCGCGGCTCACCTCGCCGGCTCGGCCGACGAGAGGCGAGAGCAGAGGGGCGCCGCCGACGCTGGACGGGGACGGGACCGCGGGATGGGAGCGCGGAGCGCCGAGTGTGACGGGAGGGACGGGCGCCGGGCAGTGACGGCGCACACGCGGGGAAAAAGCAGGGGCTAGGGTTGAGAGTTCATGGGCTCGGGGGGCTAATGGGCTGATTTCGTATTTTTTTGACTACCTGCTCCCTTGCAATTTGGGCCACGCCCCGGGCTACAGCCCGGGCAGCCCGGGTGCCATGTCCGCCACTGAGTTCAATGAAAAGTTCAAAAAGAACGGGACCAAATGTCGTTTTCTTAGTTTCGTGTATCTTGGATTAGTCTAAGCCACAAATATTAGGTATTGACACCTTCATCGCTGTCAGTTTCAAGCACTCTATAATTGTCAAATCATATACAAGAACATCAAACATGACAACATGTTGTGATCGAATACTCGTACTAATTCAGGCCTTCATTATTCTCATTCGCAATTGCATGATTCAAAAATAAGATGATGATATTGTTTCCAGCACCATCCGTGGATTATTTACTTCGCTTTCTATAGAGTTCAATGGATTTTTTAGGCAGTTGGCGTCTCCTGACGCAATTATACAGGAGAGCACTGCGCAAGCACCCAATGAGTTGACCAGACGAATCCAGACTAAAGGTGTTTATTTCCTCCATCCAAATGTCATATACAGTGTGGCAGCTGTTATCCGTTGGTGAAAGGAACATGTACACCTATCCAACATCACACAAATCGTGGAACCAACAGTGGCCAAATACAATAAGCTTAGAAGCAGATGACAAACCTGACAAGAAAGACGAACAGTTTCGACCTCCTAGTTTTCCTACGTCAACTGAGTTGAAAATTCCAGCAATTATCGTTTTGTATAATGGCCGTACAGCTTATCCGTTATCATTTGCCATTTCTCAAACGGCATGTTCCCAATTGACAAATCAAAGTCCCGTTTGGCTCAACAGCTGTTGATCTCTGTTACTCTGTTGTATCATTGTATGTGTGTATGAGCAGTCAACGCCCAATCTGCAATCTGCGACTCAATTAACACCATACTCCCTCCATTTCAAATTATAATAAATCCCTCTGATCAGGTATAACATATGTCTAAATGCATAGCAAAATATTGTTCTAAAAAAATCAAAACGACTAATTTAGAACAGAGGGAGTATCTTTTTTTTCTAAAGTAAAATATAATTATAGAAGGCATGTACGGAGTATGCCTTAGAACAAGTATAATAGCAAGTTGTAACGATGAGATGGAGAAAAGAGAAGAGATGAGTGAAGTTATAGTCACAGCAGACCTGATTAGCTTGCTTGGTAGCCTAGAACTATTTAATGGAAGAGAAAATAAATGAATAGAACTATTTAATGAAAATATTTGATTTTACCCCTTTAACACATCTATTAGTACTTAGCTATCATCATCATCAATTGTATTTTCTCGTTCAGTCCTTGCTTACATCCTTAAAGGACAAAGTACGATTTTTTCTTTTAAAACAAGGCACTTGGTCAGTCATCACTCAAAGAAAGAAACAGAAACATCCCGCCAAAGCACGATTTTTTCTTTCAAAACAAGGCACTTGGTTAGTCATCACTCAGAGAAAGAAACATGGTCAGTCATCGCTCAGAGAACGAAACGTATAGACACAAGCCCCGTAGGTATAGCACAACCGTTGAAGCATGCACAAGGCAGCCAATCTGCACAGGTAGAGCGGAGGAGACGTCAGATATCCTCGTGACGACAGCAAAAGATTGAAATGCACGAGCATATCTCTGGCAGGATCGTGGTCAAGAGGCAGATAACTTGCTTAACATGTACTCCTATATATATTTCAAAAACGGAAGCAACGTGTAAAATTTCTTCGAACAAGTTAGTTAAACCGTAGGTCAGAATGTGCTACAAACAAAGAGGTTCAATCAGTGAAGGGATTCACATCCCGGTTGAGGTAGCCAGAAAAGACTCGGAACTCCCGGTGTATACAAGGTTGCCAATGGGTGCTACACAGAATGATGGGGAACTGGTTACCGCTGTGGGAGACCAAAGATGTAAAACTAGAGTGTTTTCTTCATGTAAAATAAAACCTGAAGAACTAGGTTAGAATTCTCGATAATGGCATTATGCTAAAGGTTCTAACTTTCCTTCCACGGTAGTTCATACCAGTTAAAAAACTTTTCCATCATTTCAAATGTTGTGCTCTCCAACAGCAAAATCTGTGGTCATCCTCTCCATCGGTCGATGAGTAGCTGCTGCTGGACTCAGCGCCATCATTTCAAATGCTGTGCTCTCCAGTCAACAGCAAAATCTATGTTGTCATCCTCTTCATCGCTAGATGAGTCGCTGCTGCTGGACTCATCCATACCGATAGGTTTGCTATTTAGTTTAGCAGTCCGGGCGGCTCTTGACTCTACCAGCTGTCTCTTCAACATATCAACTTGCTGCCTGTACTCCCTGTGTAGAAATAAATGGCCACCGTAAAAACCTTCACTTAAGTACACATGTTTTTCAAAATCTAACAGGATGTGGAGAGGTATCTTACTGTTGCTCTAGAGTCAAGTACTCCTCCCTCTCAGCAGCAGCATCAATCTACAGCAAAAAGGAAAAGTTTGCTCGTATCAGCAGTGTGGAACTAACATTGATAATGGGTAGGTAAATATCTTTTTCACTGTTAGAATATAATGTTAGCCTAACCTCCTCTTCTTCAAGGCGGTCATCAACTTCCTGCAAATCCTCCTGAATTTCCTTCTCGAATTCTTTGTATGCATCACTGCACAAGATTTTTAATTAATTGACATGGTAATGGCAGTGTAGAGACAGCAGATAATATTTTACTGACAGATCCACAAACACAAAATGGGCGTGGAAATGACCATAAAAACACTATCCAAACTCAAATGTATAATATGTCAATCCTAACTAGTGACTACACGAGTCATGACAACAGAATGTAAAAATGCCAAATGAACAGGACAATACATGACAAACAGGTAGGTCTAGTAAAAATGGTTTTTGCATGAATTCTGAACATAATCCTGGCAACTGGCAATAGATGGACACTAAAACTTACTTCATGTCAACTTTTTGAGGTTGGATACCACGTGCACGGAGATCTGCATCTTTGTTATCAAAGAAACCTTCAGGCAAGGATCCTTTTATTTGAGCAGTTTCTGAACTTGGTTCATTGGGTTGCATGCCACTGCTTGTTTTGTTGTGATCAAAGAAGCCATCAGGGACGCCTTTCACCTTCGTGTGAATGGAACTGGCAACATTTTGAGATGTACTAAGCTCTTTTGGAACTGGAGCTGGAGCTTCATCTTCATCTCCATAGTCAAAAAAATTCCCTGGAAGAGTTCCTTTGACACTGGCATTGCTTTGACTCCCTTTCTTTGACATTTGATCCATCCTAACAGATGATTTACCGGTACTTGCTTCTATGGTCTTCGGTTGAGTAACAGCAACTTCACGGCGCACAGACCTTCCCTCAGAACCAGTATCTGGAAATCAAAGTTGTTATATCAGGGCATTGATGTTCACTAAAACTGTTGTGTTTACCAGGGGCGCTAACAAATAGCCATTTTACATGTTTACTGTACCATATTACTACAGGTAGAAAGCTATACAGAAAACACATCTGCATTATATTAGACCTTGATATGACAAAATGTACAGAAAACAAAACAGAATAACTAAAACATTATACTTAGACATTGTAGGTGAAACATTCTAAAACAACTTCATGGTGTATTAAAATTCTACACCATGTTTCATTTAACAGTAACACAGTGGCAGACTGATAGGTTTAATGATTTAGCATGTACAGCTAGGAAGGACATTACAGTTTATTGGTAGGTTTAAATAAAAGAAGAAGAAAGTAAGAATTTTAGACAGATGGTTCATTTGAGAATAAAATTGAATAGGTTATAATGCACAACTCTACAGAAACATGGTATCTGAGAGCAATGCTGTGGGGGCAAGCTTTCCCCCCGAAAGTCTGAGCAAGTGTACACAGAGGTGACAAAAAAAAATGGAAGGCAAAGACTGGACAAGTGGCAGAACAAAAGGAGGAATCAAATGTAAGCTCAAAAGCAAAATAAAATATGTTTATTTCCATGATAATGATAATGATGATAAATGCAAATGCCTCTAGAGCAAATACGACAGACCCAGATAATTTCACACTATTTTGAGCAAAGAAAGTCATTAGGTATTCTCACCATCACTTTGCCTTTTAGTTCCCTGGTTATCAAAAAAATTGGTAGGTAGTGTGGAAGATTTTTGTTTCTGAGGCTCCAATGGTTGCTCTTGCTTAGCACTGTTGCCTCTAGATCCTGCACCTGTTGTAGCCTTAGCAGCAGCGGCGGCTTTTGCCTGTAATCAAAATAAAACCTCAGTTCAGAAGTAATAAATACAGAGGCACCTTCAGCTTCAAGAGCAAATACACTTTGAATGCAGAAATATCAATGTTATTTCATCATAAACCATTAAAGCAGTTGAAAATTAAAGCAGTTAAAATATACATAATTAATTAAGTCAACATAGAAATCATGTGCATGCAGTTCCCATGGAATCAAATGTGCACTATCTGATCAGATAGTAAACAGAAACTAAATCTGCAAAGGGGGATGGTTTGCAAAAATGCTAGAAGGGTTTCGGAATGAACAGACAAGATTCATCGTAACAACAAAGCCATCAACTATGGATTTGTACTAACACTGTTCAGTTTTCATAAGGAACTAGCAAAACAAGCAGTGGAAACCACATGTCTGGTTTTGTTACATAGTGCTTTGTCTAATCTTTTTTTTTTCAATGAGACTGGACATAGTTTTATGCAGAATAAGATTTCACAGCAATGTATTGTGTGTCGCTGGAGCAAAACATTCAGTCAGGTGTGTGCGTTTTAACAAACAGCCATAAACATCAACTCAAAAGTGTAAATCCGTCCATTAACACAGGCGAAGCTTTCTTACCTCATGATGCTTCCGTGAGACTTGGTGTGCAGGCCAAAGTGCTTCAGACTTTAGCGTAATATTGCATACTCTGCATATGGGCTGATCAAATTCGTTATACCTGCACAAGATTATGAAAAATTTAAGATGTCAATTTGATGTCTCATAGTTCATAGTGATTGAAAAATTTCTTAACTAGGACCTGATTCTCTCAGAATTTGAAACGCATTTGCAGTTCGTAATTAAAACTCAGGGCTACTACTTGCGGTCACATCTATGCTCTCAAAATCTATGACGGCCTTTGCAGAATAACTAAATGATGCACAGATGCAGGATACTGGAATCCACTGCGAACTAAAATTTCGAAATCACGTTGGAGATAAAAAAAAAAAAAAAAAAAAAGATACAGCTACACAATGTGTAAGAGTCCAAACCATGATAATGCCAAGCACTAATTCGGCGAATCAGGAGTCATATTGTACTTTGGAGCTAGTTGTACGGACTATTGGTTACAGAAAAACATGAACAAAAAGAGGCTAGTTTTTGCACACGACTAGCCAGGATTCGCGCCGGCTGTTCATCCAAATGCCCTAGGGTTACACCTCGTACAGGTGAGGCATGAGGCATCCCAGCCACCGAACCAACTTAGCGGCAGGATTCCGACGGATAATCGAGAGCCAAATCGAAGGCACGGATCGAGACAGGGAGTCGGAGGAGGACCTGACGAGCGCGGGGTCGATGCGCCGCTGCTGCTTCTCCTTGGTCTCGCGGAGCTTCGCGCGGAAGATGGCCTTCCTCTGGTCCATGCCGCGGGGTGCGAGCAAGGCCGCCGCCCCTAGAACCCGCCTGCCTGCCTGCTTCGCCTTCGCGCACAGATGCTGCGGCTGCGGCGGGCGGCAGGGTTCTCTTCGGTCCGCGTCTAGAAGGTTCCCAGGACCGGAAGCTGTCGCGTCATTTTTTTTTTTTTTTTAGGAAATGGGCATTCCGTTTAAACCGCACAGTGTTGGTGTGTGATACGATAGGCCCATTAAAAACAGTAAGTGGGCTGAGAAGTGGCGCGGGCCGAGTTGTTCGATTCTGGATTGAATTGCGAATTACTCCAGTTCTCACACAAGGGGCTACACTGGCCATTGAAAACTTCTGATCTTCCTTCGTCGGAAAGGTGCTCGGCTTCGGGACGACCGATCGTCGACGACGCGGACAACCGGGGAAACACTGCAAAGACTTGGATGTAATTTGTTTTCCTTTGAAGAATGTCTTTGTAAGTTTTGGGATGTAAAGTGTCAGAATTTTATGTGGAATATAATAACGGTTTCTAAAAAAACTTGTTTTTCAAAATGCGATCACATTGCGAACTGAACCTGTTGTACCGTATAATTCAAAAAAAATGATCCCGTTTTGTAAAACTAAAGGGCAACTGTTTTGCACAGTAGTGGAGCCCTAGGGCAGGGCAACAGTTTGCAGTTTTGCACAGTAATCTGGATTGGCCATGGACGAAAATCTAAGTCGCATGCTCACTCCTTGTCTCACTTGGAATTCAGAGGCACGCACGATACCCCCGAAATGAAATACAGAAAATGTTACCAATACGTGTCGAGGACAACGACCATGGAGATGCCTGTGGAGCTGAGCATCACTGTGGCTCTGAACTCAAAGGCCAAGGATGGTGAACACAAACGCAAGCACAGGGAAGGGGAGAGTTAGCCAGTTAGGAGATCTCTATGGGAGAGCTAAGAATGCTTCCTTTTTTTTTTGAATTGAATGCTTCCTAATCTTTGGTCTTCTTTGTAACAAATATAGCTTTCGATCGAACATTTGTGGAGTCAACAGTGGCATGTCGAATGCCAGTCAGTTCCCTGGCTTTTGCTGCCCAAAATGTTTGCTCTTCGAATCCATTTGACATGGAGAATGCTAGTATTTTTCACGAATTTTGCGTCCTAGCAAAATTTCTGGGAGGGCTAGTATTTGAGGTTTCTTCAAAGGCCCTAGCAATGGAAAATTGGAAACAATGTGCGTCCATTATTATCGCACCAATTCGTGGGAGGAATGTGTTTCTTCAATCAAAAAAGAACTAAGAATCGAAAGGGGAATGTGACCTTTTGAGTTTCGACCTATAGCCTCGACAAGGGAATGCAACCTTAAGTTTTGAACCATGTTTCAGAGTACCACAATTTTTGCCGTCATTCACCAGCGGTCTAGCGGTCCTGTTTCAGAATCACAGACCTGGCAGATGAAGAATACGATACCCCCATTGCAGAACGACCACCAAGCACGAGGCATTTGGCTGGTCGCCAAACATTAAAACGCTTGAAGATTCTGACAAGCGGGGTAATATAAATTTGGAAAGAAAAAATGAGGCCCGTTTCAAACTCAGTCAACACAGAAGCTTGCCAACATGAGGTAGGGAAACATGCCATAATTGCGAATATAGCCTTAACGATGAGGAACCAGGATCAAATTCGTTGCAGGAAACCGTGACCAAACATATTAGATTTATGTACATGCATTGAAACATAACGCTGTTAACAACGCATCATTTGCAGGCTTCAAGCAGCTGCAAGATAAGTGCCAGTTATCTCCCATCCACAGTATTATGATAGATAGGACAAGAGTTAAAACGAGGAAACAGTTTTCATCCAGCTGTCGTCTGAACTACAGCGCAGGACTCGGCGGTCACCAGCCACTACCACCACCAGACCCCCAGCCGCTTCCACCATCCTGTGCTGGGACGGTCTTTTTGGCACTACCCCATCCTGAGTCGTTAGAGCCACCAGCAGCAGCTGCTCCCCAGGCTCCATTTCCACCACCAGCATTGTCAGCACCACTAGCAGCTGATCCCCAGCCACCTCCACCACCTCGGTTGCTGTCATCGCCAGCTCCACCCCAGCCAGCAGCATCAGTTCCTCCACCAGTACCACCACCACCCCAAGAAGAGCCACCACTGCCACCTGTGCCCCATCCTCCTCCGCCACTGCCAATGTTATCAGTCCACCCTCCACTGTTGCCACCACCACCTCCACTCCAACCTCCGC
Organism: Themeda triandra; assembly: GCA_018135685.1. Classification (NCBI taxonomy): domain Eukaryota; kingdom Viridiplantae; phylum Streptophyta; class Magnoliopsida; order Poales; family Poaceae; genus Themeda; species Themeda triandra. The sequence goes on along the minus strand of JAENPR010002951.1, from coordinate 18,041 downwards.
CATTATCATCATTGCCAAAGTTACCCCGGCCACGCCCCCGTCCTCGTCCACGGCCACCAGAGCTATTCCTTGAATCAAACCTCCCTCCTGTTTTAGGAAAAATAAGGCGTGTAAATAATACTCACACATTTCAAAGGGTCTATTGATGTATCAACAATGTACACAAGTCAGATCACAAGCGTTACTCAAAAACCAGTGGTAAAATAATGGCTATACCAAAGTACCAGAGTACCAGACACAGCTTGACTAGATATTGGCAAAAATCCACTGACATGTTGACAATCTAGGAAGCAAAATATTAACAGAAAACAGAAAGAAATGTATTTTCAGAAAAGGACAACAAAAAACTGGCTAGTTTCTGAAAAAACAGATCAATGTCACCTATTTCAGTAATGGCTTTTAACTCATACAGCGGAAAAGGGTTGCATGGGAATTCACCACAACAATGCAAATATTAAAGTTGCATGGGAATTCACCACAAGAATGCAAATATTATCTTCAGCGAACACTGGCAGATCATGAGAACAATAACAATCCACGCAAAGCATTTAAAGACTACCATAGCTAAAAGTGCATATAACTTCAACATCAAGCATGTTAATAACTGACCTGATCTACCAGAGAAAGGTCTGTCCCTATCATTACTACCATCTCCCCTCCAACCACCATTTGCATCCCCACCACCACCACCACCACCAGAACCCCAAGCTGAGTTTTTCATAGGTACCATTGCAGCAACATTTCGCATTGATGGTCCAGAATCAGGTGGTGGTTTGTCAATATTCTTCTGGAAATAGGACACAAGGCGGTCAATGTTGTCAAAATCTCTCTTCCTGAATCTGAAGCCCTTCGGGTATAATCCAATATACTCGTGATGTGGATTTGTACTCCTAATATATGACAATATAAAGGTGCCAGGATGTTCGTGAGAAATGCCAAAACTATACACTATTCTCATAGGGTTCTCTGCTTTCTCTGCCCTTAACATCTCATCAACCTCATTTTTTAAACCCTTTCTGAATTTACGATAAGAGAGCATGCTCTTCAGGTGTCCTACCAATGGGTCCACATATCTGTCAATGACCTATATGATAAATGAGAATTAGAGGAAGGCCCAATTAGGAGAAAATGAAAGATTAACAAATTAACTAGAGCAAAATCTTGTCACAGAAAATAGAATCAGATAACTAAAACTGACAGAACATAACTGAGACGAGAGCAGGTGTATATATCAGGTGCACCAACCTCATCGAGGTCTTCAAAAGTTTCATTGTCAATTGTTAGTGTTTTCCCCAGGCGAAGCAAACTTGTGATATCTTTGTGATCCTTTCCACTTTCAGTTATCTCCTTGTGTGCATAAACACCATCAAAAATTTTCAGGGTAAGTGTCAAAAAAGATGGTCCCCGGGAACTTGGCCGGATCACCTTCTCACCATGCTCTTTATCTGACAAAAACTGTTTCAAGAGAATTGTTTAGATAAAGACTGGCATATACCTACCATAAGAGGAGATGCAGAGCGCACAGATTGAGTCTAACATGGCAGCAAACCTGCATGGCTTCTTCGGCTGTCAGATTCTGAAAGTGGGGGTGAACAATCATCCGGGGCTTGAAATGCTTCTTTGCGAGTTCCTTTTGTTTCCGAGCCTTATCTTCTACAGTTTGTGAGGTCATGTCTTGTTCGTGATAGTAAGGATCCTGATCACCTCTAGAGAATGGCCTTCTCCTCATCTCACTAGCCTTGCACGTTAGGTAAACCATGAACCTATTTTTATTCACGTTTCGAATTTTGCCAGTTAATACATCACCTTCACGTAACTGTGATGATTCTGGGTCAAAACCCTCATCAGAATAGTTGTCTGCCATAACTATGGCTTTCAAACCAGAATCAAAGGTGCAAATTATTTTGTTCTCTTGTATATTGCGAACAGTTACTTGAACAATCCTTCCATCAGATATGGTATCCTCAGTTTCACCAGAAAGCATCCAGAATTCCTGTTCTGGGCTTGGCTCAGTATATGGGGTCCTCCAGTCAGAAAAACCGGAGAGCAGCTCTTTCTTTATATCCAACAGAGTTTCCAATTTACGGTGTTCTTCTGGAATGCTCTTTATGTAATACTTTATTCTAAGACCTTTAAGATATTTTGGTTCTGCTCTAACATGCTCAATCGCCATCTCTTGCTCGTCATCATCCATTTCATTTATTTCATGCTGTGCAACCTCAGCATAGACATCCTTAGCCAAATTTTTTGCTAATACATATGATTCAGGATGGATCCTTGTATCCTCGAGCAGATCAATGAGTTGAGCACTGGCTGCAGCTGCACCACTCCGCCGAACACGTAAAAACCCAGAGGCATTCATGAAAACCTTCCTGCCTAGAGGTTTGACAAGCTCCTTGCGACTAAAAATGGATCCCTCTCTACCAGATCTTTCTGCAAAGCAGAAGCTTTGCGCGGACCCAAACCAGCAATAAATTGTAGAGTAGAAAAATGCCACTCATGGCTAGCAGCAAGATTAACGTCAAAACCTATCTGATTCGTTGCATCAACCATTACTTGCTCAACAACTTCATACTTCTCATCAGGAGTCAGAAACTGTTCCAGTGCGTGCAGCTTCCAAGAAAGTATCTCTTTCCCAGGTCCACACAGTGTTGCGATCGTCGCCAATGGATTCTGAAGGTAACGTCCAAGCGCTACAGCCCGCTTCACAATACCTGTCAATGAGAGATGAAGAAAAAGCATCTGTTTGTAAGGTACGAAGCATTAGAGATGACAGTAAATCACCATGTTGCTACAGTACCTGACTGTCCAGGAAGTTGATCCGAAGATATTCGAGAGTTCTCATACAAGCGAGGCACAGACTCGTCACCATAGACAACACTCAAAGTTTCCATTTGGGGGTTAACATCTCTTGGATGCTCCTCTACAATTTTAAAAATAACCTATCACAAGGATAAATGTCAGTTAAAAATTAAGCAATGACCGATGAGAGCACAAAGCTTCAAATAAACTTCCGCAGAGTGCCATCACTGTACAGCCATTTATAGAAAGCATAAATGAAAGTTTCAACTACTACTATATACACAGTTACAAGCACTGGGAACATGTTCAAATTTATAGCAACTGCATCCCTCACTACAAATGCAAAGCTACATAGCCAAGAGACAATCATGTAAATCATGTCATCTGGCAACATTTGTTACATTGTGAACCAAAAAAACATGGGATGTACAAAATAAACAGTAATCATGTCATCAAATATGCATAACTTTCTACTGATACAATAAGTTAAATAAACAAATATAGGTGGACTCCCACCATAAAGAAACAAACAAATATTGAAAGTGAAAGATACCAACAAAAGCCAACCTAAAATAAACTTCCAAACTCCAAAGAACTATACTCATAGTGACAGGCTAGTAGAAAGCAGAAGCATGGACAACTCAAACTCATGAAACCTAGCAGTCAAGCCCAACATTAATAAATACAGTTGGCCTCCCACCATCACAAAACCAAAACAAACTAACAAAAGAGTAAAGTCAGGCATCGCCTAGGCGATGAGGCGCGCTGGGATTCTGGGCATCCCAGCAACCACAACCAAAAAATCAGTGAGACAAAGGAGGGAGGGAGGGAGGAGGTGAGAGGAACAGGAGGGCAGCTCGCCAGCAAGGCTAAGAACTTGCAGCCCTGCCATCACTGCTGTCTCCGGTGTGGGTAATTAGCACATAGCTCCCTCCGGTCAGTCGTGGCATGGTAGATCTGGAAGGAGGTGGCAGCAGTGTATCCGAGGGCACAGAGCGGTGAGGAAAGGGAAGGGAAGAGGCAGGGAGAGTTGCAGGATCAAATATGTCTCTGGAGAACACAGGAGAGAGCGCACAGGAGGGACAATGGGGGAGTGGCAGCTCTGCATGCTGAATCAAGGGAACCTTAGTTAGCTCAAGCCGGCTGTGTGGTGAGATGGGCCAATCTCTTCCTAAGCCCTTTGCCTCTTCTCCTTCCTTTCTTCTTTTTCGTTTCCTTTTTCTTCCTGCTCCATACTGCTGCTTTGAAGTTTCCAATATCTGTATGGTGCCGCCTTGCCTCGCTTACAAGCACCTAGGCGTCAGCATCACCTAGGCAATTGGAAGGGGGTGGCTCACCACAGCTCGACTTACCGCTTAATAACCATGGTAAAGTGAAACTTAAGGAACAAAGCAAGTGCCTGAGGCTAACCATGGGCACAATGTCAAGTCAACCCAAGGAACCCATTAGTTGGAACCCAGTATGATACAATACAATTCGTAAAAGCTAATGGGTTGCCTGCTGCATGTAAGGAACAAGATTGTGGCATCCTTCCAAACTCAGGAAAATAACAACAAAATCGGAATAAAAAAAATCTGTGTACAGTGCTAATCCTATAAGGTATTCTACAATATCATAGTGAATTCAGGAGATAACCATAAAAACAAGGTGCAACAATCCTTTGCAAATGCATATCGTAGAAAATAAACATGGAAAGATTGTAGAACAGGTTGATAGCATTAGGCCTATCAGTCAAGCGACCAATTTAAATACATATGTGCAGGTGCAACTAAATTTATTTACACACCAATAAATAAGGCAGAAAAAATACCTCATAAATATCATCCTTCAGTTGTCTGCAATTGTAGTTTGATGCCCCTACACACACAACATGTGGTTGATGATCAGTCATAAACTTTAAGACTCGTTGCTGGTCATTCTTCTTCCGCTGCTGCTCAGCGACACCTTGAGACCTGTTACTGATAGAACCCGCATACAGAACATCAATCAATTCTCCTGAGGAGTCTAACATAACAAAGGTGGTTGCTGGCTTCCCAGGACCCCAGCAGCAGGCCATAACTCTCAATTCCGATTCATCATCCAAATCCATGTCAGCAGCATCCTTCTTGTCATCTTTCTTCCTCCAAGGAGCAACAGTAACCTTGTTCCACAACTGTTCCCCATATTCCATATGGAGCCAATGCTTGGCTTTTGCCGTCAACAGTGATCGAGCTTCCTTCTCCATTGATGGAAGAAGGAAATTGAAGAAGGCATCATCTAGTATCATCTTCCGTTGCTCATCCCACAGTTGTGCAGACTTGCTGACACAATCACTTAGATAATTCTCACGTGCTTCAGACATGAGTTTTTTCTTTGCATCTTCTGGCAATTTTACAGTAACCTTGAGGAGTTTTTCTTCCTCTGCTTTCTGAATAAGAAGCCACTGTGCATCTACAAACTTGCTAAGTGGCTTCTCTCTCAACCACTTAACACCCGATAGCTGATGATATGGATCGATAATTGTATTGCCCTCAGGTGTGGGACTTGTTGACACAACTGCTTTATTCATGAAGATGCCTCGAACATGCTTTCTCACAATTGGCTCACAGCCTATCTCAACTGCTGCCTGAGAACGAAGAAACAGCGGGGCATGAAATACTGTTGTCAGCTGGAACAAACCTATCAACTAAGTTTAATGTAAATTATAAGGCATTTTAGCTTTTCTAGATACATAGCTTTTGCTATGCACTTAGATATATACACTATGTCCATATACATGTAAAATCAATGTATCAAGAAACTTCTTATAATTTGGAACAGAGGGGGTATAAAAAAGGGTCAGGATTGTGGGGTATATTAAATACCATGTGTCTCGCGCCCGAAGAACATCTTGTGGTGTTTCAAACATTGCACATGTGAAATTTGCAGCAACCTCTTCAGGAGAATGTCTACCGCTCTCAAGCTCGCCTGCTTCCTGTAAGAAACGTATACATGTGAGGTGTCAATCTAGAAATCATTTTCTATACAGAACTTTCTAATGGCATGAAAATATATGCAAAAAAATGGGTAGTTTGCACACGCAGTATTGTTCTCGAGAAAAAAATGTGAAGTGCAAGCTTAGATCACATACAGGTATTTTAGTTAATGTCAGATGGTGGCCTAATTGCTCAGCACTGCGCCCAAATTGGTTGGCAACCTCCCATAACCCTGCCTTGTGACAGATACTGTACAAGGATTTCCTTTTTGGACGTTTAAACTGGCCTTCTTCTTCTACTTCACCAGGAGGAAAATGTAAATTGAATTTCGCATCAACATCCTCCACCTCTTTCTCAGATTTAGCATCCTTTAGTGCTTCAATGATGGAATTATAAAGTTGGCTATTAAGTTCTTGCCTTGTGACATCATCTATCCTCCTTTTCTCATCATCAAATCTTTTCTCATAATACAACTGCAAAGCAACCTTGCGCTTCTGAAGAAGTAGCCACTTTCTGTCTAAGGTCTGAACTGCCCAGAGCAACTACATAGAACACCAGATTTGACTTAGTAATTGCAAATAGTAGGTAAGTTCAATGAAAGGAACAAGTACTCAGTGAAGAAGAAGAATTAATTACCTTATGCCACTTCATTTTGCGTGCATCAGATTTTTTGTTATCCTCATTACCCTCATCATCCTCGTTATCCTCATTACCCTCATCATTACCCTCATCAGAATCGAGGCTTTTTAATAGGGTTGGACAACTCTCTTTCTGTACATTGCAATGAATGGAATCTGACAGGTAACAAAAACTAAGTCAGACAGACGAGCAAGCATAACATTGAGAAGCAAATTTGCATAATTTTGCATACTTCAAATTTGTTGACATGCAACATGGTCACGACGTTAACAATGTCCTTCTGGTCAATATCCTTGTTCACGCGCTCATTGCCAAAAAAGGACAGAAATCCATCACCAGTTAGGTGGCTGTGTATCCATAAACTCTCTTCCTCAATCATCGTTTTATCGGTCGGAGGATACCCGGTCAACTCTTCAGACAACTGCCAAAACAGCAACAAATTAGACGTGTCTTAAACTAAATCAAGATGTAGTGTAAAAAACAAATTAGCTAGTACGTACCTGCATCCTCTCAGGAACATCATTTTCTTTTATTTGCTCATCCTTTGTTGTCATATACTTCTCTGCAAGAATAAATGGCTCAAACTCATCTTCAAGCCTCGCCCCTCTTAACTCACCAGAGTTAGCAGCCTCCCTCTCAAGCTCTTGCTTTCTTAGTGCTAGCAGTTCATCAACATCACCAAATATGTCTTGGGCCTCTTGCAGAGCAGATGACGATACACCTGCTGCTTGTCGTGGTACCTTCTTTTTAACTTTCTTCCTCCTAAAAATAAGAAATAGTACACATTATTGGCAGTCAGTGGTCAGATATAACCCTACAGAGTCAAAGACATGGAAGTGGTGTTCAAAAGATAGGAGGACAAAGATCCACACCTTACAACTTGTCCATTCCCATCAATTTCATCTTCCTCGACAATGAAATCTGCCATTTCATCTTCATCATCACCAACTTCCTCCTCACCCTCCCCTGCCTGCTGATCATCCTCGAAGTCCTCCTCAAATGGTGCAGCATCTGAGGAAATTGAAGTTGATAGAAAAAATAATTTCAGCTACTTCCTCATAATTCAAAAAGACACAAGGGAGTCAAAATTCTGATGCTGGTACCTTGATGATCACCAAATAAACTGTACTCGACTCTCTCCTTGCCACTGCGTTTTTTCCCTGTTCCATCATCATCTGAAAAACCAGAGTGCTCATCCATTTCAGATTCCCTTCCAGCCTTTTTCAAGCGCTTAAACTTGTTTCCCTGCAAGAAGACAAAAGGAGCATTCTTCATAAACAGGCCCAAGAAAATTTGGACAGGACAGCAAACTATGACTAAAAAACATACAGGCTTTGGGCGACTGATGCCAGTGATGTTATTATCCTGGAGCAACATATAGTCATCCTCATCAAGCATGAAGTCCTCTGATTCCCTGCGTAATATCTCTTACATTTGAGGACAGTGTACACGATAGATTCACATGTATTTCTAGTAGGAGCAGCAAATGCAGGTACCTCTTCTTTTTCTTTTTCTTTTTTCGCCTCTCATCATCACTCTTCTGTTCCTCTTCATCTCCTTCCACTTCTTCTTCCTCATCGTCCACTATGAAGTCATCCTTCTCAAATTCATCCTGACCATCCTCTGCACATAAACATATTTCTACAGTTACTTCACAAGCCCCAGGAGAGATCATAATTTGACACTAACAAAAAAATGAAAATGAAACAATAAAACACTTCAACAGCAAAGCATGAAAAACGGTGCTTCCTGATGGGGGAAAAACTACACAGCCCACAACCAGCGCGAGCCAGAAGTCTACACCATGAAGAAATTACAAGAAAAAACAGACCGTCTTCCTCGTCCTCGTCATCATCGTCGTGCTCGTCCATATCGTCCCTGTTTCTCCGTGAAGACCGTGGTTCCTCCTCGTCGGCCTCGATCTCATCTTCTAGGGTTCCAACAAAGCCACAAATTTCCATCAGCAAATGCACACAAATCACCACGAAAACCACCAAACACCCCACACCGCAAAAATCAGCGGAAAAAAACATACCTTCTTCATCGGAGAGCACCGTGCGCCCCATTCTTCTCGAGGGGTTTCAACCTAACCGAACCAGGGAAGGATGAATCGGGTTAAGTAAGTTCGAGACAGGGAAAAGCCAATTTTTTTCTCGCAAAAAAAGAAAAGAAAAAAGTTTGTAGGCATAATACAGCTACCCTACACTTGTAACTGGATCATCAGATCCGGAGACAGATAGCTAGGGTTTGGGTGCTCGGTTTCGCACAGAAGGAACAGAAGCGAAGCCGAAGAGAAAGGGTGCGCGTACCTCGGTACCTGGTGGGCGCTCGTCGCCGGCTAAAGTCGCGAAGATGGAGGCCTGGGCACCTAGCGGCTAGCGCAGGGCGGAGGCGGTGGAGGCGGCGGCGGCAGCCCCAGTCGTCGCCACCCGAGAACGCACGCGAGACGGCGAGAGGAACGGGAGAACAGCAAGAGTATGCCGGGGCCCCGGGGCGAACTAAAATGGAGAAGAAAAGGCAAGGCCGCAAGGAAAAGGTTCCGGCCCACTAAACTACTTCCATATATCAGGGAAAAGTTCCGGCCCACTAAACTCCCTGTGTGACATGCTCTTCTTTCTCGAGCGATTCGGTTTTCAGCGTTGGTTTTATTCTTTACTCAATTCTTACTTATCTAACTTTGCTTTCACTAAAAAAAATCTAATTTTGCTAGGCCTAATGAAATTTATGTAGTCGTAAATAACCTTTGCCTTGCTACGCTAGCTTACCGCGCGAGAGAAACCTTCCAAGTTAGAAGTTAAAATGAGCAAGGTCTTCCACTTGGTGAAGTGTGTGCAATGAGCGAGGCCTTTAGATTAGCTTGCTTGCCCCGAGTTCTGTGTTGCTAAGGATTTTCTTTACTGGCGAACGAGCTTGTGGCTCGGTGGTAAGCCACTCGGTTGGAGGGCTGCCCACCCGGGTTCGATCCCCAGCGGGACGACCGGTGTGTCGCACACAGGATTTATTCCCAAAAACAAATTTGCGGTGTCCCGGACGTACGCGTGGAGCCACAATGGTAGTGCGACGTGCCGTCGCTTGGGAGTCCATGGGACTTCGTCGATATCCGAAGGACGCGTGGTGTGTGTATAGTTTGTAGATCTAGCGTGTGCTCTAGGGTGTGTGTTTGTGTGCGTGTGGGGTGTGTGTGGGTGTGTTTGAGCATGCGTTCAGATACTACATTGTACCATAGAAGTAAAAAAAAAAAGGATTTTCTTTACTGAGATAAGCTAGCTAAATTGGTTCGTCTGTATTGACGAGGTTCGGCTTGCCTAGCTAGTCTAGCCTTGCCTCGCTAGGCTAGGCCAAGCGATTGACATCTTCCCTCGGACACCCTTCATCACGGCCAAATCGGCCGCATAAAGAGTAAAAAGTCCAGACATTCTCATACTTCAACCTGAAGATGAGTACTCCCTTGTCTTTGACCTTTCTCTACCACGGCTGCATTGTGTAGTCCATCTTCCAATGGAAACACCAATCCAACCATTAAGAAAATCATCCACCACTCTAATGAGTTTGGCAATGTTCTTGATGATTTTCTTGCTAGAACCAACATGAAAGCTTATATTTCATAATGCATAGGAACGTCATGAAAATGCAACAAAAGACCTATCTTGACGATGACTATCTCAAAGGCCACCTCCAAAAGCCAACATAGTATAACAAATTTAGGGCGTCACCCCTTATGGCACAAAGGTTTTCCATTGATGACGAACTTAAATAACTTTCTCGCCGAACTCTAGAACAAAACAATTTTCCACTAAAGGGCGTGCTTCCATTGTATCCTCTAAACCCCAAGCTCTTCTTATCTTCATGAATAGGATCTTCACGTTGTATGGTTTGCCCAAATCGAAACAAGCAATAGCTAGACACTTCCTCATCGAGCTCTCCCCACCAATCTGAATCGAACTCAACCTCATCTTCTACTTCAAATCCACCCCATCAATTGTTTCAAAGGTGGCCGACCCAACGACCCTAATGTTGGACGCTTGATGTTGCACCCTTGCTTCCATCACATGTGCCTCACCTACTAGTAACTTCCCACCCACAACATGAAACTACCAAACGTAGTACTGAGGCTTCGAGTGGGCAATCTCTTCGGTGGGCAATCTCTCATCGAGAGATCCTATATCATCACCACACCACCAAGTGACGTACCAGACAAGATAATGTCTGAGGTTAGGGTTCTCGTCGAATCTCCCCACAGTTTGGGAAACCTTAGTGTAACCAATGTTTGGCCGTAATCTAATGCTTGCAAAGCCACATGATTTTTGAGAAATCCATACCTTCCATGATTCATAAAGACAAGCGGAGAGTCTCCTAATCTATACGGAATCAGGGAAGGCAGCCCCCACAGGAGCCCTATTTAGGCCTTGTCATGATGCAACGTAGCCAACGATGCCGGCCGTCGAGATCCCGGAAAAAAAGGGGAAACCCGTGTACAATCCTCCAACATTTTTTCATAGCAAGGATTGAGAAAAACTCTCAAATCACATCTTTCCATAGCAAGAATTAAGAAAAACTCTCAAACCCTATAAAAGAGCACGCGGTCACTAGGGAGCGCACACGGTGTTTGGACTAGTTTTACTTTGATCTCTTTAGCTTCTCCATTACACTTGACCGCTTCATTTCTAACACTAGTGGATCTAAAACATATCCTATGATGAGAAGAATTGGTTGTTCGGATTTAACCTGGAAGATCTTGGAGTTCCAGTTAAGATGGTATATAACCTGGATGATCTCAGAGTTCCATTTAAGACGGTATATAACCTGGATGATCTCGGAGTTCCATTTAAGACGGTATAAAGTTTGTGATGCTGACTAGTTTGCCATAAACAACCTCTAATGTGAAATTATGACTATGAGTAATAAAGATGAAGGGTTTTTAGGGAATTGCTATTTAGTTTCTGAGCGCGAATCTATATGCTAAACCGAGTGGAGAGAACTTTGAACAAATTTCTTGGGAAGAAATATCTGGTGACAGATAAATACCAATTCTTTTTATACAATTCACTAATTGTACATACAACAAAAACACCAACCCCAGTAAATTAAATCACGATACACAGATACACAAACAGTGGAAGAAAATAACAAGAAGAAGAAGAAAAATAACTGTTCTTCAAAATGGACACAGCCAGCACGCCGAAGTGAAAAACGAGTCATACACCCGTCCACTTGACTGCCTAGCTAGTGCCTGCTAGAGTGAATTCTCATCGCTGCCCTCGGCAGCCGCTTCCTCGCCGCCGGCAGCAACCGTCCTTTGACTGTGATCCCCCGCCTCTTCCGTCGCCGGAGAATCCACGCGACGCCGAGAGGCCTTCATTAGGTGGAACGCCACGAGCTCCGCGGCGGCGGCGACGGTGCTGGCGCCGGGGTTGAAGGACCCGAACCTGGGCGTGGTCTGCGCGCTGGAGCAGCTCCGCGCGTGGAACGAGAAGGGCGTCTCCACCCCGTCGCAGCCACCGCCCACGGACTCGGCCTCCCGGCTCGCCGCCGCGGCAGCGGCAGCCGCGGCCGCGACCTCCGACGCACGGGGCACGCTGTCGAGCGCCGCGATGCGCGCGCGGGCGCGCCGCCGCTTCGGCTCCGGCCGCTCCGCTCCCTCCCGCTCCTTCTCGTCGTCCCGGTCCGCCGGCGCGCGCTTGCCGGGAGACGTCGCAGGCGCCTCCGCCTCCCCTGCCGCCGCCGCGTTCGCGTCCCCGGTCCGCGATAGCGGCGGGGGAGAGGGCGGCTCTGCTGCCTCCGCGGCCATTCCCGAGCGCCCCCCGAGCGGAGAGGCTCTGGATCGCGGATTTCCGGGCGGCGGTGGGACGGCTTGACGAGCGAGAAGGAACCAGCCGGGGACGGGGATTCCGATCTGCGCTCCTCGGCGTCGCTCGCGGCGCTTGCGTGGGTGGCCGAGTGGGTGGGGGCGGTCAGATGGGCGACACACTCACATGGCCTCTCGATCGGGCCGGAGCCGGCTGGCGTCATGCGCACAACAGCACGAGCGAGCACGTCCCGCCCGCGGCCCTGACGCGCCGTGCGCTCGCCCACCGCGGCCAGCCGTGCAGGCGTGCGCCGTCCAAATCGCACGGCCTCGCCGAGAAGGACGCGCGCGAGCAGAGGCGCTGCGCGCCTGCGCCTGCGCCTGCGCCGCAGCTGCAAGTCCAACTCTGCAAGCCTGCCTGCAGTGCAGGTGGCTGCTTTTTTTTTTTTGAGTAGGAAGATATTACACTTTTACAAACAGAAACCCCAAAAAAGGAAAATTACAAAGAAGTCCCTATGACTACTGTTCATCTTCCCCGAAGCTTCGGGTTCCCGCTTTGTCGCTCCACCCTAACCACTTCGCGTCGCCGAAGACACCAGATCCACGCTTGACGTCGCAAAACACCAAGATGGCGGCCGCATAGGAGGGCTTACTTCTAGGCCAGGATGCCGAGTTCGCTGCCTCCCAAGCCCATCGGCCTTCTCCAGCACCTTTAGCGCCTCCTTCATCTCCATCGCAAACCATCTTCCTTTTGATCCAGAAACTGCACCCTAACCTAAACCTAGACCTAACACTCACAGGACCACCGACGCCGCCGCCGAAGACATCGCCGCCGGGATGGGAAGAGGTCCGGAGTACCTTATTCCGGCGCCGGCGTCATCACCATCTCTTCGCCGTCGCCGGACACAACCATCTCCTGTGGGCCGGCACGGAACGCACGGACACCGCCGACGTCGACCGCACCACCTTGGAGGACCGACTCCCCACGAGCTTGAAACCGCCGGCACGAGCACGCCGTCGCCTCCGTCGGAGTCGCCGTCGCCGCCGCCGTCGCGGGCTCGGGGCTCCCAACCCACCGGCGAGGACCGGCCCCACTCCACCTCCGGCACCCGACGGCCACCGGAGGGGAGGGCCGGCCGACCGCCGGCGGAACGCCGAACTCCTCGGTCGCCCGCGACCGCCCTAGGGCTACTGTAGCCCAAAACACGACGAGATCTTGAGGAGGAGATGAAGTTGCGTCAGTGCAGGTGGCTGCTGATGAGTGAAGTTGCTGACGATTCGATTTGACACGTTTCAGATGTGTTGGCGTCTATGCGAAGGACCCAAAAATCTGGTGGGGATGGCTTCCACTAGTTTCACACACCTAGCCGTGTTCCCGTTGACGACAGGATGCTGATGAACAGGGACGTCAGACGTGAGGAGGTAGGCACAGGGTCGGCCGCCGAACATGTTTGATTTCCGTGTCCGAGGACCGAGGCACAGTAGTTTTAGTGGCCGGTTTACCAATGTTCAAAGCAGATGAAGGCCTGGAGAAGAGGATTCTTTTTTTTTTATTATTGCTGGCGAAGAGGACTTGGACTGGAATTTCGCATGGGTCCAACAAAAACAAGGTTGTGTTCTGTATTGGATACTGGACGAGACGGGCCAGTTATTCTTTCCTTTTCCGCGAGGCCAGGCTTCATTTGGGCCCAATCCGTCATCCTATGCTGGGCTACTTCCGTCTGCCGACGTCTAGATGGTTTTTTTGCTGAACTTGTCTGCATCTCTATATCCTCTCATTACAATAACTGATCGAGTGCACGGCGAACATCCAGAGTCCTGAGAATCCACCAATCCTTACCCAACTTTGGCTATCTCACTCATCATTCGCAGATGTTTTACGCACGCGCCAGAAGCTCACTATTGCAAGGACAAAGACAAAACATTGCTCTCGCACGCGAGCATGCTGCTTGTAGTTCACCTTTAGGCCTTGTTTAGATCCCTGTTGGGGAAGCCAAAGTTGGCGTTTTAACACCGTAATAGCGTCTTTTGAAGATTTCGTTTATATTTGTGAAATATTGTCAAATATTGATTAATTAGCCAAAAGATTAGTCTGCCATGAAAGTACAATCAAACGTGTAATTAGTTTTTGATTTTATCTACATTTAAGATCTACGATACGACATTTTTGATGTGATAGGAATCTTCTTTTTGCATAGTGAAATTTGGGGGTGAATTCTGGAATCTAGGCCTTACTTTCGCGCAAGAATTCAGTTCCAAATTCCAAAGTCCGAAAGCAGCCGCTGATTGCAACGACGCATCGCCGGATGCATCCTGCCGGCTCTACCTTTGGTCATGGTCTCATTGGGAATTTGGGATTCCTCTGCATCTCACCTTTTACGCGGGCGCCGGACAAACTCCGATCCAATCATAGTACCAACCTCGTAAGCTGTCGCGACACCAACGCATCATCTGCGATTGCAAAATTCTCGTTGCCAAGTCCAACAGATAAACCTCCGAAAAGTCTCAAATCTCAAAAAGGCGAATGGCGACATCACCTGAAAATAGCAGAAAGACGAACCCGTCTACGTGTGCGGCGCCGAACGCTTCACGTTTCGAGCTGCCCGGCCGTCGAGCCCCACAAGATCCTCGCCATCCCCGGCCGGCGCGACACGTGTCCCTCGGCCAATCGCGGCGCGGCACGTACCCGCAGATATTTTCGATCTCCGGGCCCCACGCGCCCCGCCGGCGCCACACGTGTCGACCCGCCGGCGCGCCCTGACGCGGCGGGCGTGCTCCCGGTCCCGGCCACCCCGCGGGAAGCAGAAGCAAGCGCCGAAACAACCCGAAGCCGATTCGAGAGATGGTGACGCCGGTGATAATTGGGTGCGCGGACCAGAACGCGGGCGCCGGGACGCGGGACACGTGTCCTGCACCGAGGGCCGCGACGGCACGTGGCGGGCCGGCAGCGCGGGTGCCGGGACGCGTGTCCCCGTGCGCCGCCGTCGCGTGCGACGCCACCTCCGGTTTGCCGTGGCGTGTCGGAGCGTCGAACTCGTCCGGCGGGGTAGGCCGGTGTGGCGACGCGACAGTGAACGTGAACCATGGGTGGTGGATAGACACGGCCAGGTACTGTGCCGTGCAGCGCTGCGTCCGTTCGCAAACGCAGGCACGGCTCACGCTCACGTCCGCTATCGCTGCGCCGACCAGGCTAGGGCGCACAGTACGAGTAAGTAGGTTGGTTCAGGATCGCGACGTCGCCAGACTTTCCGGAAGTTTGTTTTCCGCTTGCGTTTCGTCTCGTTCAGGGAACACCACGGCCAGCGGCAGCCGGCCAACGCGCACCGTCAGCAGTCAGCACTCAGGCGGCGCTCGCACAGGGATTAGCGCGTCAGAACGGAGATATTTAGAGGGGAAGTGCGGCCAGACGCGCAGGATTAGTCCACTTGTCGCGCGTTGGTGACGACACGCCGGGAATCGGGTCCGTGTCCGTGTCCGCGCACCTGACCGCCGGCTACGGGACGGCGTATAACCGGCTCCGCCGTGGGAAAATTGCGGCACGCCGTTATTGGCCACCAGCCGACCGACCGAGCGCCAGTCAGGCAAGTGAGCGACTCCTCAGTGCTCATCACGAGTCAGTACTCAGTAGTCGGGTCGGGTACTCGTACTTGTGCTCGTGCTCGTGCACGGCGCACGCTGTGCGTGGCGTGAGGTTGATGGGCGCGGAGGGATGAGGGAGAGCGCCCTGAGCATGAGGCGGCTGAGCGGGGCGTCGAACGGCGGCAGCGGCGGCGGCGGCAATGCCGGAGGGAGCTCTGGCGCCGCCGGCCACTGGGAAGGGGGAGACGGCAATGCGGCGGCGCGGGTCCGAGGCATCAACGCGGGGATCATGGACGAGAAGGTGCCGCATCTCGTGTTCCGGGCGCTCAACTGGGACCCGCAGTCGCTGTGCGTGGTGGCGCGGGTGAGCCGGCTCCTGCGCGCCGTGGCGGAGCGGGTGCCGTGGCGGGCGCTCTGCGTCTCGCGGGCACCGCGGATGGTGGCAGCGCCCATGGGCGGGGCCACGGCCTCGGTGCCGGCGGCCGGGCGCATCGGCGGCGGGTGGTCGGCGCTGGCGAAGCTCCTCCTCTTCTGCTGCGGCGCGGCGGGCGCCGCCGTGCCGGGCCACTTCGTCCCGGTCTCGCGCTTCTCCAAGACGTCCGGCCGGAGCTTCCTGTCCCGGCGGTGCGCGGGGACCTGCTGTACGTGTCGGACCCCTGCGAGCACGCCGTCCCCGGCGCCGCCGACGACGTGGGCGCCTACCGCGGCGTGTTCCGCGGGTTCATGCGGTCCCGGACGCGGGCGTGGCTCGTGGGCCACCGCGCGTCGCTGGAGCCCCGCGTGCGCTGCCCCTACTGCGGCGCGCGCGTCTGGAGCATGACCGCCGCGGGGCTCGCCCCGCGCGCAGCGCGTCGCGGAGGCTCGGCGCCAACGAGGGCCGCCTCGAGTACTTCGTCTGCGTCAGCGGGCACCTCCACGGCAGCTGCTGGCTCGCGCGCCTCTCCGACAGCGAGGGCGGCGCCGGACCTGACGGCTCCGATGCTGACGACGCGTCCGCCGGCGCCAGCGACGAGGAGGAGGACGACCTGTGACGCCGATCGACGGGAGGGACGTGTACAGAGAGTTTTGGTTTGCGTCAACCGAGCATTTCTCCATTTTGTTGTCTTTGATTCACCCTGTAAATGCAGTGGTTCTGGCGTGCTGCACTTGAGCTGTTGGCTATTGGTCTTGCATTGCACACTGGTGACTTGGTTTGCCTTCTTGCCATCGGATCAGACGCTTGAATCGCGAGCCAGCCTCTGTTGCAGCCCATCGCGTGCTTTCGAGCCCGCGCCACCGTACCGTGGCCTGCTCGGTGCTTCACATGAGCCACGACCTTAACGGACAGTGCGCAGTGGGCTCGATGTATTTAGAGCTGACCAAATCGAGCCCGGCCCGAGCATGATGTGTTTTAGCCCGCCCACGAACCTTACCGGGCAGGGGCCTGGACAAAGATCTCGTAGCCCGCCAAAGTTTTTTGCCCGAGCCCGGCCCGAAATACTATTTTTACTAATTTTACACTATAAAGTGCGCGAGCGCTTTGCCCGGGCCGGAGCCCGGCCCGAAAAATGAGGCCCGATCAAACCGGGGGCAATTCATGGGCAGGATTTTGTCTGCTCAAAAACCCGATTTTTTTTTACCCGGCCCGCAAAATGCTCAGGTATACATCGTGTGCGGTGCACGAACAGGTGCCGCACCTCCAGGGACGGTACTCCTATCTTTTGTCGGGATGTGCACACATCTCAACGGCCGTGGATTAGAGTGTAATTGAACTAAGACCCTATTTGCATTAAATGTGTTAAATTCCCATGTTTGATTTGGTAAATTTGAAGACCTCTTTTAACATCTTTTAGTAGGAGTGCTAAAAGGCGAGACACTTGGGCTTTTAGCAACATTTAGCACCTCCTTGGCTGCTAAACTTTAATACTCATTTTTATCACTTTTAGTCCATGTGTTTAGATAAAAAATGCAAAAAGTGTCCAAGTTTAACAACCAACCCAAACGCCTCTAAGTTACACTCGAATTTATTTCAACACTTGTGGATATGAATTGAAGTGAATACACATGTATCCAAACAAGATCCGGAGTGAAGTACTACGCCAACGATAGCACTTTCATTGTGCGGTAATGATGGTATGTGCTTGCAACCTGGTCGACGCTCGCCATCCTGGCAAGGGCCTTGCTATGCTCTAGGGTAATTGCATTGTGAGTTTCTCATACCCTGGTTTGTACTAATTTCGATCAATTATGCTTGACTCTGTAGAAGCTAGGACAAAAAACAACAAAAACTTGAGCAATTTTGC
>JAENPR010002802.1:0-40891 GCA_018135685.1 Themeda triandra | reverse complement strand
TGAGTCTGAGAATCACTTTCCCCATTTCATTTCGGCTGCTCCCGTCTCCTCTCTCCTCATCGTCGGGCGACGGCGACGGCGACGCCCTCGCGCGCGGCGGCGTGCTAGGTCATTTACCGGCGGCGGCGGCGGCTCCTTGTCCGGTTGATCTGCGTCGCCTTCCTCTCGGAGTGCCGCCGTTCCCCATCTTCGGCGACCCTCTTCCTCCCGGAGCGCGCTCGAGACGATTCGTGGCTGGCTGCGGCATTTGGTCCAGTGGAACTCCATCTTCGTCTTCAACCCCTGCTAAAGGTGTGTAATCGATCTCCGTTTCGTCTGTGTAGGATTTGTGGAGGTGTTTTGGGGTGGGGGATTTAGGGTTGTGGCTTGAGATTGATGCGTAGGGTTGATTTTATTGCTTGTGGATTTGGCAGAGGGTTTAGGATTATTGTGGATTTGGTTGCGCCACATCCTCTCCGCATGGAGACGCGATCTCGCTGCTCCGCGCGCATCCGCGTCTGTGTGTCGCCTCACTCAGTTTCATTCGTTCGGTTGCTATAGATCTAGGAGGTACCTGCGTTTGGCATTTTTTGCCTGATGGATTCTGTTTTTTGTATCAGTCACATGGTGGAGCAGAATCGTAGCAAATGGAGAAGCCCTGCATGTCATGCATGGCCTGTTGTGAATTATTGTGTAGCTATTTTTAGATGGAGACCCCGTGCATGTCACCTGGATCAGACAATTGAATCCCATGCATGGCCTCCTATTGTTGTGAATTTTTGTGTGGCTATTATTAGAAATGGCCTCCTGATGGTGTGAATGATTTTGTAGCTATTATCAGGCAATTCAATCTCGTCAGATCCTGTTTTCTAAACTGAATGCAGAGCAAATTATTTTGTAGCTATCATTAGAGAAATGGCATAACTGTACTTTTGTAGCTCGGTGTCTAGTTGTATGACTTTTTCTGAATTTTGCATATTCAGTGAGTCTAACTTGTCCTGGTCTTGTATCACTGGTTTGCCTATATATGCAATTACGTCATGCAGGTGTTAGAGGACTTTGTCAGTTGCTCGATGTGCAAGTCCATCTAGGGATTTTAGTAATTTTGGTGTGCACTAGACATGCATTAGCCGTTGGTCCAGATTCTAGAGGTATGCTACTGCCTATATATTCCTTGTTGAATGCTATGCTGTAGCAATGGTTGTTGGATTTTGTAGTTCATTTTCTTTATTCTTCATTGCCATTATTGAATTAGGATAGGCTGCTACTGTAAATCTTATTGCAATAATGTTTTCTCAAGAAACAGAAATTAGTAGCATGGTCCTTGTCTCAAGATTGGGCTAGATTTGGTATTAGTTTTGTAGGGATTTTCTAGTTGTTCCGTGTAGGGTTTATCTATCGTGTATTTTAGACTTTTCCATTAGAAGTCAGGCTACCATTACTTGTAGCTGCATGCAGGTGTTCTTTGTTGTCAACTCCAGAGTGGAGATTAGAGTGACGGAGTAGGTTTAGTACAGTGTCAATCTAGATTCATGTCTCTGAACATCTGATTCCGTGTCAAGTTGCTCAGTGTCTGAGGGTACAGCTTGATGTCATCTACACTTGGATAAGAGGGCTTGTACTGCAAAATTATGTCTATGCATATCAGTCTGTTCTGCATTTTTTTTCCTATATTCAATCCATGGTTGTCTCTGAATGTTTTTTACTGCATCGACAGGCCCTGGTTTTAGATCAGAGGAGATGCTTGCATGTTTTGTTCAGTATAGCACAATAGAGTAGTATATCCACAACAACTTTGTATTTTAGTGCCCCAACAGTTTGAGCACCAATTGATTGGTTTGTGGACACGCCAATCTGACTGGTTTCGATCTACTACTATTGATATTGTGTCTTAATTCTTTGTCCCATCTGGGAAGGTTCAGTCGTTGGTTTGTGCAAATCATGAATTAGTTTATCTATCGTGTAATTACCCTTAGTTTATCTATCGTGTATTTTAGACTTTTCCCTTTCTTCTATGTAATTACCCTTAGTTTATCTATCGTGTATTTTAGACTTTTCCCTTTCTTCTAAGTTCATTGATGTTCTAAGGGCATGAATATGTTGGTCTGTTGCAGGGAAATCTGAAAGAAACTGAAGTTGGTTCAGTGACCGTGTCCTGAGTGGTCTCCACATCACCAGGTAGTGCCATGTCAATTTTCTACCTCATTATTTTGTATATTTTTTGTCATGTGGGAGTTCATCTTCTTATATAACTGGCTTATTATTTGGGTTGGGCGCAACATGACACAAATCAAGGAAACGTTCAGTTTATGTCTTTTAACTGGCATTTGGCATTTTGGGATGCAGCCAGGGAATTCGAGCAGGCATTTGGCATTGATTTATAGGTTGGATTTGCGTTGGATTTGGCGGATTTTTTGGGTTGTGGATGTGGATTTGGTGTGTCAGGGGCAACTGATGGGGGTGTGTGGCGCATCGGCTTTGTTTGTAGGCAGGCAGATGACTGTTTGCGACCGTGGTCCCTTGATAGGGCGACACGCAGAGTGAGTCGGTCCAATTGGGGCTTCCTGGCAGGGTGCGCGTTTGGCAAGCAGTGGCATGGGGCACTGGGTTAATCCTTGTTTGTTCAATGTATGCAGCGGGTGCATCAGGCATGGTCCTTACCTAATTTGAATGCTTGTGTCGTGTCCACTATCTAGATCGCCGCTGCTTGGTTTAGGATTATGTGGAGACTTGATCTGTTCTGTTGGTTCCATTCCATCATATGAATCTCGTGTTGTTGGGTGGGGTGGCTATTCGACAGATTTGGGACATGCGAGTCATGGGGAAAATCCGACCTGTTTCCCCATCAAACCTCGTCCTTGGAGGGATGGAAAAATGCCTTATTTGCTAAATATTTTTATACCTGTTGTGTGATGATCTGTTCTTAGCTTAGTTCAACATATTGGTTTAGAGTATTATTTCTAAATAATGCCTTATATTGGCTCTGTCCATGAGCAGATTCATGGTTGTTCTTAGTCTCTGAATATATATGGTCAATGTGGTGGCGATTCAGTTATTAGACACTTTATTACACATCAAATTGTACATGTTTATAGTGATACAATATCGCAGTTGATAGCCAGAGCCTGCTACTTGCAGTTGTTTTTGAAAATTGGATATTGTGTACATGTGTCCTGATGTTCAATTTATTTGGGAGTCTGCATGTGTACGTGCACCTCCCTCACTTTATAGAGATAAAGATGTAGGGGAGGAACTGCTACTAGTTATAATTGTTACTAGTCATAGTTGTGCTTGTTTGCTGTAAAAAGGTGAAATTAACTTAATAAGAAATTTAACCAAATTGTATAGTTCAGTTCTTTTGTACTTGTTTTCCTATTCTGCTGGTATGTTAAGGTGTCGTGCTTAAACTGGGATCTTGATCAAGCAAAGAATTGATTTGCATGTTTTTTAAATGCAATGGCAAGAGCTCTGTCTTCCAGTTAATAAGAGAGCAAATAAAGTTAGTTACAGGAGTCCTAAAATGTACATGTTCTTTGCAGAATTGTAATTTTAAACATTGAAGAAATCTGTCCAAAATTCAGAATGCTTGCTTGCTTTCTTTCTTTGTGCAAGTTCAAAGCTCTATTGCTCTGTAACACAGAGCAGCAGTCACAAATTCAGAGTTTTAGAGTTTCAGATGTTACTGTCCTGGAATTTTTTCCATATTTTCTCTATTATTTTTAAATATGTGAGCTGCAGTGTTAATTGTTCTCTGTTTGAAGAGTCATCTTAGCTTGTGGATCGAGTAGTATGTGAGATAAAAATTGATGTGCGTGTTGTCTGTCTTGGCTTATTCTTGGATGATAGCTAATTCTAATTGAAAAAATACTTGTGACTGTGATGATTTAAGTTGTCTGATTTGACTATATATTTAGTTATTTAAGCTTGTTAGCAGTTAGATGTTAAAGTCTATCTGCCAGCACATACTCTTCAGGCTTTGTTAGGCTAATATTACAGTATGTCTTTACATACTCTTGATTGTTTAAAATTTCAGAATTGCTACCTTACACTATCTTACACAGAATTCTAGCTACCACATTTCTGATGCATCATGTGGTAGATGACATGACAAAATGAATTTTGAGATTAGGGCCGGGTGATTAGAATTTAAACAAGTAAATGGTGGCACTCCGTCTTCTACCTTTTGTTGGAGACAACCAATATTAACTTTAATTTACTTTAATAAATGGAGATTGTCCTTAGTTGCACCCAGCAGATCTGCATAAAGATTAGTCCAGCATGAAGTGAGGGACATGGTAGGTTGGCCCTTCCTAACATTATTTTTTGTGAGGTGCAATTTTGCTTTGTGTTGCATATACTTCAATTTATTTATTGCATATTCATGAGTGGTAAATTGCATACTTTATTCTCTACAATTATGGTGTCGAACATGTGCAATATCTAGTTGTGATGGTGAATAGTATCCAGTTCTGAATTCTAATTCACCTAATCTTCATGAGGCACAAAGGGGAGTACACAAAAACCAGTGATCTTGTAACAAGCTACTAATTACATAAATTAAAGTGGCTACTTGATTTTTTTGCCATTTCTTGATTCCCTCAGGTGTTGTGAGGTCAAAATTTTGTCCTTTGTTCTTCCATATAAAAACAATTGTCCTTTGCCTTTGTCTTGTTCTGATCTAGGCAGAAAATTTTGTTTTGTTCTTTCATAGAAAAAAATTGTCCTTTGCCTTTGTGCTTATTCCGATCTAGGGAGAAAATTTTGTCTTTTATCCTTCCATATAAAAAAATTGTCCTTTGTCTTTGTGCTTGTTTCAATCTAGTGAGAAAATTTTGTCTATTGTCTTTCTATAGAAAAAAGATTGTCCATCTGTAATTGTGCTTGTTTCGATCTAGGTGAAATTTTTTCCTTGTTGTCTTTCTAGGGAGAAATATTTTTCTTTTGTCCTTTCATAGAAAAAAGTTATCCATTGTCCTTTTACTTGCAATCTGTAATTTGTCCAATCGCCTTATCTTTACTAGCTACTATCAACAATGGACACTCATTGTCCTTGTTCTCTATCATTTGTCCTTTTGGTTGAGTCGTGCTCAAACTAGTTTTGCTTGTGTGTGTCTACTGGTTGTACTAATGGTAACAAGGCATTGCAGGGCGCAGATGTGCAGTAGCAGGGAGGTTTTGATTGCCAGGATCGTGGATGTGTTGTGGCAAAATGGCAGATTCAGAATGTATTATGGCAGCGTGGTGGTCTGCGCTTATGGCGTGTGAGTAGCATGCCCTCTCCCCTCTAATAGCGCTTGCTTTTAACTTGTGTCAAAGTTGTTTCTGTGAGGGAAGTACTCAGATTTCGCTTTATGGGTAACCAAGGCAAATCTATGAACAAACTTTGCTTTGCAATTTGCAGTAAGAGACCCATTCATCACTAAAAAATCCAACTATATTATGTGTTTCATACAATATTTTGGGGCTTTGTGTTTCTGTAGCCTTTTGTCACGCTTCATGTTTCTCTTGGCAAAACTAGTCCATAGGCTCTTTCAGAATGGTCATAAAAATACACATTTAGGGAGTAGTTTTTTTAATGTTGCGATGAACTATGTTCTTTGGTTATAATGTTATCATGTATCTTTTGTATTTATATACCTATACTGGTATTTACATACATATACAATATACTGGTATTTACATGCATATACAATATAATTGCTGTAACAACACGTAGTATTTGCACTACTTGAAAAGTGCAATTTTCATATTCTTATTGTGTAATTTTGAATATCATTTTTTCTGCATTTTTGCATCAGTAGAATAGAAATCATAATCTGTTAATTTTGAATTGTGGTGTGGCCTAGTAATTTCCTATGTATGCTGGTACGGTTTATTGGGCCTATGGTTTCATTTTGGGCCAAATGAGGAGCAACCTCAGTTAGCGGGTTTGGATCATGCTCCTGTTAAGGCTTGGTGGGCTCAGTAGTTGCCTGGGTTGATTTACAGGTTCATTCGTGGACCCGTTATAACTTTGGTCACAGAATACAACTTGTGCTACTCCTCTCCCTTTCTATGTGGTTTTGCTAGCTAGTATGAAGAACAAATATTGTAAATTGTCCTTCTATATAAATAAACTAATATTGTAAATTGTCCTTCCATATAAATAAATTATCTCTGTAATCTGTGATCTGTTTTATGTGCTATTCCTCCCCCTGTCTCTTTCTGGGGTTATGCTAGTATGAAGAAAAAAACTTCATAAATTGTCCTTTCATAAATTGTCTCTTGTAATCTGTGATCTGTGATCTGTTTTATGTGATCTATGATTGTGTTAGATGAAGGAGGGTTTAGGTAGCTACTGTTCTATTGCTGAGTCATTAGTAAAATGGAGTAACTAAGAACAAAGGACAATTGATTCTGCAATCTTATTTGATCTGAGTGCAGCAGGATTGTCTGTTTGTGTACAGAAGGATTCAGCTAGGTTCATTTCTTTTCTGCCTTTGTACTTGTTTACGATCTAGTGCCATATTTTTGTCTATTGTCCTTCTATAGAAAAAAATTGTCATCTCTGTAATTGTCCCTCTGCACTTGTCATCTCTGTAATTGTCTTTTCTGTAATTATCTCTCTGCACTTGTCATTTTCTTTCATCTGCTCTTGTGCTTGTTTACGATCTAGTGCCATAATTATGTCTATTGTCCTTCTATAGAAAAAAATTGTCATCTCTGTAATTGTCCCTCTGCACTTGTCATCTCTGTCATCTCCGTAATTGTCCCTCTGCACTTGTCATCTCTGTAATAATCACCACATCTATGCTAGCACACACATCTTTGTTACTTGTGCTTTGTGCTGACACACACCTTAGTTTTGTCCTTGTTCTTTCATAGAATTTTTTTTTTTTTTTGTGATTTGTGCTAACACATATGGAAATCTATTCATTGTGATTTGTATCTGTTGCATTTCTAATCTGTTAATACTTAGAGATGTCTAACACTTTCTCTTTTCTAACTATTTATAGGAGGAAAGAAAGAAAGAGGAGGAATTTAGCATGGGTCCTCTATCAGTGCTAATGATGAGTGTTAAGAACAACACCCAGGTACCCAATTTATCCTGTTTCCCTTCCAGTTATTTTGCTAGCAGTGTGTGTGCATTGTGCTATTAGTTTCTGTTCTTTGGGTTCCATACAAGTTTGAGGATACTATAGTCAAACACCTTTCGGTATTCCTTTCTGGTGATGTAAGCACCTTAGCCTAGTCTAATATGAGCTATATTTGTCGTGGCGCATATCTGTACTCTGGAAAACTATGATGCTTACAGTTTGAGTATAGAAATCAATGTAGAACACATAGAATTCTTTAGAGCATTTTTTATTGTAAGGGGCCATCTTTGGGCTGGTGATTTATATTCTTGGTGTTCTAATAGTGAATGTGGAGTCCATGGTTTTTTAGGCAATTGTCAAATTTCTAAAAATCAAGTATGAGGGACGGGGGCAGTACCTTGTTAGTAGTAAATACTGCTTGGGTGTTCTTGCATTTTTCAATAATACAAATTGCACTAGTAGAAATAAGCAATTTTTTTATTATTGTTTTGTAATTTGTAATATTTTTTAAACTTTTCTTATTTGTGTTTCAGCTGATATTTGTTTGGAGCTTTCTTCACTAAGCAAATCTTCTGGCATACAACTTACCCATGGCTGTTTTTTTCTGGATACCTCGAGTCTACACTCGAGGCAAGCCTGAATACGAGTAAGAGCTTCCTAAACACTTCATCCAGAGAGGTAGATTTTGTTGCATGGTAACTCTAGTGCGCCTGCGACTAGGTGTTTTGTTAGAGGTAAACACTTTGGATTGTTTTTTTGGTACTATTTGTTTGGTCCAGGTTCGGCAAAAACACTTAGTCTAATCACTACTCTAGACTAGTTTCTCTGTTATAAAGGCTAAACACTTGTGCTAAAATGTCTTTGTAGCGTCTTTTTTGTACTAGTTGTTTGGTCCATTTCCCTGAACTAAACATGTGCGTGCTCTAAGTTAAATAAATAGTGATCAAAGTTATTTATAAATACAATTTCACATGTTGTACACCATAATTGCTGTAGTTGTAGTGTGCAATTTACTACTGATAAAAGTGCAATCAAGTAAATGGTGCTTCTACATGAAATTTACCCGAACTAGCAGATATTGCTTCTGATTGACACATGACATGATGTTTTCCTGGAAGATCTCCATGACTTATTTACTACTTTCTCCTATAAATTCTTCTTCCACCAGTCATTTAGTAGCTATACCTAGAGCAGGTTGTGATAAAATGAAATCTAATCTGATTTTTGTTGTCTATTTGTTGATTTGCAAACTAATGATGTAAATTAATTCCTTTGTGCATGAGTGTTTGAGATGTAGAAATCAGGAACTAACCCAAGGATTGGATGGATCTGGTGTACTGACCTTGGATATTGTCGAGGTGAGTCATGCCTCCTATTTTGTGATCCCCCTCTTTCCCACTGCTCAAATCTAGGACCCCCTTGTTTGGCTGATCTGTTTGGCTTGCTTCTTTTGTCATTGTGCTTGTTTCAGCCTAGGGAGAGATTTTTGCCTGTTGTCTTTCTATAGAAAAAAGTTGTCTTTTGTCCTTGTCATCTGTGATAATACATCCTAAATTTTGTTTTTTTTGTCACTGACTGCGGGCTTTCTTGGTCAACAGAAGGAAAAAACATAAGACAGAGTAGGACTGCTTTGTTGGGCTTTGGTTGGCAGAAAGAAGAAAACAAGTACAAAGAACAGAATAGGACAAGACAAAATAGGACAGAAACTACAACTACAGAATTTTTGTGTGTTAAGTTGTAATAAAACACACGGATTTCCAAAGTAATGGAATCCGTGTGTTATTTTGGAAAACAACACATGTTTTTGCTTTTTGACTGTTGTAACCGGGTTCTGGGAAAAGCGTGTGTTACTTCTGTATAAAATCTGTATAAAATACACTCTTTTCCCCCCTCCTAAAATCTGTGTGTTACTTTTACCTTTTCTACTTTTTCAACACACATGCGTTGTTTGGCATTAGAACACACGTGTTTCCACCAGACAGGTCCTAAAAAAACTGATTACATGTGCCAAATTATGATATCAGTAATGCTTTACACAGTGAAGGAGTCATGTGAGCTGTTCTATTGTCGGCATTCGCAATGGGACTATTCGGACCAACAGACATGCAAAGCTGCAACAGACTACCTGGATACGACCAGTCAGACATGCAGTGTTTTTTTTATAAAGGAAGTCTTTATTGATTTTATACCGAGTTGATACAATCTTAATCTTGAATTACTTCTGACCTATGCAAATCTAGATTCACACATGGTAACAAAAATTTAATAAAAATAATATATCAATATTTCAGAAAATACAAACACTGGTTTTTATGAGCTGCGCAACAGTACAAATATTCGTGTTTGCGAGTCTACCTAGTTAAACCTTATAATTGGCAGTAGGCCCCTGGATGTTGGTTGGGACACGTCACCTGAAATTTTCTAATTGGGCCACCTCAGCGCCACGTCACCTTCTCCATTTGCAATTGGTCCACCTCAGACTTAACATCCTCCGGTAAAAAAATATCACATCTTCACCTCCCGTCAATCCCGAAATCTCTCGACTCCTCTCTCCCGACGCCACCGCCGCCTCCACTTCCTCTCTCCCGACGCTGCGGGAGGCCACCGGCCACACCGGCACCTCCACCTCCCTCTCTCCTTCTCTCTCCCTCTCTTACTCTTCACGCGGCGGTCTTGCGGGCGGCGGCGCGCGGCGGCGGCAACGACTACGACGACCTAGGGTTTTGTCCACCTCTCCGCCAACAACGTACCCGGCTCGGGTGGACACTGCGGCGCGCCGCCGGCGGCGGTGGCGGCGGCCCTAGCACGGGCGGTACACCGGCGCGGAACCGCACCGGCCCCGAATCGGGTCACGCAGCAGCGCAGGTGGTCGCGCATCGGCCACCGGCTCCGATGTAGCACGGTGCGGTGCCGTGGGTTCGTCTCTATGCCCCCCTCCTAGGTTCCTGTTGCTCTCTAGGGTGATGCATCATGATATTCAAGTTTAGATGGTTCCCTCCTCTCTTTTTCTTTAACAAGGGATATATTCTTGCTACACGATACATTTTTTTGCTACTATGCTAAGATTAGTTTGTTGCTCTCTTTATTTGGGGCTGAAACAAATCCATGTTCTTGCTTTTTCAATATAGGATGGTAGCGGACGAATGGCGTACATTGACTCCCTATGCTTGATTATTTAGAACCATGTCTTTCTGATTATCTATCATAGGCAGAAAGATTTTACCTATATTTGTTTCTTATTTACAGCTAAGTCTTCAGTGGTTATCTTTCGTAGGCACAATGATCTAATTGATTTCCAATAGAGCATTACTACAAAGCTAATCTTTCAGTGTCAAATTAGCCCTTGCATATTTTCCGTGCTTTCCTCATTACATTGGTTGCTGTCTATTTGATTTTTTTCAGGCTACTAAATTAATTTTCGGAATAGATAACAACATGCTCCACTGAATGGAAGGTTTCAGTGTCTGTTCCATGCAAAGGATGGCTTCATTTTATTTATGCCAGGTTAGATACTGCCAAAGTGGCATCCTTTCTCTGAAGTTTATTGTGTTGGTGACAGAATTTTTCATTCTTTCCATGCTTCTATACAAGCTGAATCTCAAAATAGGTTCATATACTCATAACCGCACATTCGTAAATTGTTTGCCCTGTGTATTGTTACTTGCCTGGTTACTGTCCCCCCCACCCAAGATATACATGCATATAGGCCACTTTACTCTACGTCCTGATTCCTGCCATTTTTGTTAGCTTTAATATCGTTATTATACTTTACAAAAGCGAGTTGCACTCTATGCTGTCAGGTTCAAATGTGAACCCGATATGGTCAACCAAAATTGTGAGGAACTGTGGCAGAACCTCCTAAGTAATGTGGCCCACATGCACTAATCCTTGTCTTAACAGACCTTAAATTACTATGCATGTGTTCCACACGACTTAACAAGCTCTGTCGGGTGTCCTCGGGAAACCCGAATCATCCACGAATCTTTCGAACTGGATGGATCATTATAAGAGACATTGCAGTATTACAACAATTTTGTATAAATAAAATATATCAGAGTAAAAGTGCGGAAGTATTACGATAACATAAGTTTAGAAATCATTTATGAATAAAACTTTACAAATAATAAGTTATATTGATTACAACCATAGTAGTGGAATATCTTTACTTAACTTTATGATTCACCAAAACGTAGTGCTCTGCCCAGGAGCCAAACACACTACTCGACGTCCTCAACCAAACGGACACACCTGCAACAAGGGTAGAACAAACCCTGAGTATAAAAGTACTCCGCAAGACTTACCCGACGAAAAAGAGGGGAGAAGACTCAGAAATGAAGGCCAGATAGGACAAGGTAAGGCTTAGCGAATAATCAAGGTATTTTGCAGAAAAGCACTATTAGTTTCAACCTCAAGTTTTACTTTCCAGATTAGTCATTAGATTCTAAGGTGAGCCTAGTCTAACTTGATTACAGCAGATCAAGATAACTCACGGGGATCACATTCTTAAACTTCCAACAAATTACTTCAAGTTCCATCAGTTACTACGATGATGGTGCTAGATCAGGACTCCTTTCTCGTGGAGTAACGACGATTCGAACCGCTTATTCTACCCAAAGGGCTTCCTAGCCACCCGACATATGTAGCACTTAAGCTTGCATATATCAACCAAGACTATGGATCCTCTCGACAAGTCCGGGTTCACGCCACCCGAGAATACTGTACACCTCAACTCCAGGACTCTAGCCCACGAGGGTAACTTGTATTCCCGCCATCTCTCCACTCCCAGTGCGTGATTAGCCGCCTTGCCGTAGACTAGCCCTAGCCTAGGCTTACCCGCCTTGGGCATGTGACTAGTACTATTAAAAACTCCATGATCCGAGGGCCAACAACGAACGGTCCTTAACCGACACAGACGGAAACACTACATGGGTTCTCTCTCCCAATGCAAGTTACCCGTCCGGTCTCAACTTCATTAAAAGATGTAATTGATCCAGACAGAGCGTTACATCGAAACGTCTTTCGATGCAATCCAACCGTCTGATCAAAGGTAGCATAGCTGAGTAACATTAACCTTACCGACAGGGTAAGCACTTCCTTTTGAAAATATTTTCGAAATCCAAACTAAATTAGCAAGGCTAAGCATTGTTACGTATTTTTCAATCAAAACGGTTTCAAGGATGACGTTGGAATAATCAAGGTAGTTAATGCGTCAAGTAGGTGATCACTCAACTCCTATTACTTAATGCAGCGGTACATAATCAAGTGATAAACTTTTGCAAATTCAAGGAATTGGTTGATGGATCCGGGGCTTGGCTCGAAAGTTGGTGTAGACGTTCTTCAACGACGTATCTGGAAGTTATGACCAATCACCAAAGATGGACCAACCTCCTCAGGAACTTATTTGACCCGACAATATTTTCCACGGACTGGATTGACAGAACTCTCCTCGATCACGGGGACTATACGTAATAAAATAATATGCTTCAACATGATTGAATATAAATATGATGCTCGAGGAAAGCTAAACAAGATTAAAGACAAGTGCAAACAATTAATTAAAGTGCCGAAGGTCATTAAGGCTAATGACCTAGGGTCATCACTCAATCCCAAAGTCACTCAAGAAAACCCTAAGGCATTAAGAACTAAATAAGCAATTAAATAGCTAAGCATAAAATAAAGACAAAATAAAAAGTTGTCAAATAAATCTCAAAAATTAAACTTAAGCTCCTCATGACCTGAGAAGGCTACAAAATAATTTTCATGATTTTTGGGTAAATAAAAAAATTTATTAAAAATCAAAGAAGGATCATTTTTCAATTAAAATAGCTAATTTTAAAACATGCAAAAAGTACTCAAATTTGACATTTCAAAATTTTTGTAGATAAATAACATGATAGAGAAACTACACAAAAATTTTCAGAATTTTTGGAGCTACACAAAATTTACTATGAATTTTGAAAGAAAATGATATTTTATGCATAAATATAAAAGAAAAGACTTAGAAAAAGAAAAACAAGTGACTGGGCCGGAAGTAGGCCAGTTCGGCCCAGTACTGCTGGCGGTCTAGCCCATGAGCAAGCAGGCCGGCCCAACTCAGCCCACCCGCGCTGACTCGACGGCGGCAGTGGTTGACCGGCGGCGGCTCGCCGGCGGTGAGGTCTCCGGCGGCGCCTGCATGGCCTACTCGATGAGGCGCATCACTTGGACTAGGTAATGGGATGGCGGAGCAACGAGGGCAAGCTCGCCGGCGGCCATGGCGGAACGGCGGCGCTGCGGCACGTCGGCCGAGCTCACCGGAGCATCGCCGACGTTACTAACGCGAACACAAGCGCCTTGGCTACCCTCTGGACACGACACGTGCACCAATTTGACTAACGCGCAACCCTAACGGCGACTACCTCGCGCGCGGCGGAGCGGCATGACCATGCCGGCGGCGGCACCTGCAAGGCGACGGCGACAGAGCAACTAGGGCCGAACCAAAAGCATGAGCGCGTGCAGGAGCTCACCACGAGCACGATGTGCTCGAAGATGAAGCGGATGCGCGGCCGGAGGCAGTGCTTGTCGGCGGCAGGGAGGTCGGCGGCGGAATCCCGACGGCAAGGGCGGCGTCGCGGGTGCTTCTGTCCACCAAACAGAGAACCAAGGAGCGCATCATATGCAGGAGATCAAGACGAGCGTGATCATGAAAGGAATTGGAAAAATGAACCAAGAACGACGACGTACGACGATGGCGGTTCACGGCGGCGCGAACGGCCGGCCGCGGGGAAGATGAGGACGCGCGAGCGCGTTGGACAGCGAGAAGCGGCGCTAAATGGCTCGTTGGGCGCGCAAGAAGGAGGCGGAGCGGATGGCGGAGGAAAATGGGAGGATTGGCCGGTGGTAGTGATGAATTCGGCGGCGAGGCGGAGCTCGGGCTCGGCAATGGCGTCGGGGAGCAGAGGAAGAAGAGAGCGATGGCGGCACGGCGCTGAGCTTTAAAGCGCGGTCGAACAAATGCGAAGACGACGTGCGGAGGGGAAGGCTCTAGCGCGGACGCGAGCTGGCAGCTACGGCGACACGCCGGGATGGGCGGTGAACACGGCGACGACGGTGAACAGCGAGGAGGAAGAACGATGATGACGTCAGCGACACTGTAGCATGGACAGATCTTTCTGAATTTTGCAAATTACTCCCAAAAATTGAATTGAGCTCAAAATGTTCCAAAAACAACCCTAGCCTAACTTTTCATGCTCTACAACTTTCTCAAAAGGAAGATTTTCAAATTCAGAACAGAAATTTGAATTTTGAATCAAATTTGAAAAGGGGACACGAACCCTAGATTGAAATATATGAAATTACTTTTGATTTTGCTAAAGAACTTGAAAAACTCCAAAACTATGGAATACTCAACTTTTCAAACTGCACAATTTCTCCAAAAAGAGTTTTTCCAAAATATGCATAATTTTTGAAATATGAATTTAAAATCAAAAGGGGACAATTGTCGAAAACCGTATTTTCAAATTTATTTGAAATTCTTTTTGAAAACTTGAAAAACTTTGAACACCAACATTGTAGCTCTCAACAAGACCCACAATTTTGCTTTTTGAACCAACCCCAAATTCTTTGTAGATTTTGAAATAGAGAAAAAGGGGTAAATCGGAGTTTGTCGGAAATAGGGTTTTGAAATAAAACTCGGACTTGACTTAACCTAATGGATCACCAAAGGTGATCCCAAGCATCATCTCGAAGCACAACCAACCTAGAATATAAATTTATTTTAGTCGATGCACATTAGGGTTGACCTAACATGAATGCTTTGTGATGATAATGATGATGACATGTCAGGTTTTAGTTACTATAACATCAGAGATGTTACAGCCTTTCCCCCTTAAAGAAATCTCGTCCCGAGATTTAAAGCCTTGGGTTAGGTAATGGAAAAGGAAATGTGTCAAGAAAACACATCTCAAACAAGGACATAAGGAAAAAGGGTTTTTACAACTCACACTAGACCAGTTACAATTCATAGAGGGAATTATAACTTAGATAGAAGCATAGAACTCTGGAAAATGTTCTGACAGATATTCCTCGGACTCCCAAGTAGCCTCTTCTTCTGAGTGACGATCCCATTGTATCTTGTACCACTTAATTGTTTTGCTTCGGGTGACACGATCTTTTTGATCTAGAACTCTGACAGGATACTCTATATAAGTAAGATCAGGCTCAAGTTCAATCCCTTCAACATCAACAATTTTGTCAGGTGGCCGAAGGCATTTCTTGAGTTGTGACACATGGAACACATTGTGCACAGCTGACAACTGTTCAGGCAACCTCAAACGATATGCTACCTTCCCACATTGTGCTAAAACTTGAAATGGACCAATGTAACGAGATGCTAATTTGCCTTTAACTCCAAAGCGACTAACTCCCTTCATAGGTGATACTTTCAGATACACAAAATCTCCCTTAGCGAACACTAGAGGTCGACGCCTCTTATCAGCATAACTCTTTTGATGAGATTGAGCAATCTTTATATTTTGTTGTATCTCGTCTAACGTTTTCTTCGCTTTCTTTTACGAGATCAACTCCGAAGAACCTTCGTTCCCCGGCTCGACCGCTTTAGTGGAGTTCTGCATCTTCGACCATACAATGCTTCAAATGGTGCCATTCTGATACTTTCTTGATAACTGTTGTTGTAAGAGAATTCTGCCAACGGCAAACATTCATCCCATTTCTCTGAAAAGTTAAGCACACAAGACCTCAACATGTCCTCAAGAACTTGGTTGACTCTTTCTGTCTGACCATCAGTCTGTGGATGATAGGCTGAGCTATAAGGAGATTTGGTACCCATTGCCTTATGAAACTGCTTCCAAAACTGTGAGACAAATTGTGTACCTCGGTCTGAGACGATAGTCTTGGGTATTCAATGCAAACACATGATTCGTTCGACATAAAGTTGTGCATACTTAGGAGTTCTAAATCAATCTTCACAGGAATAAAATGAGCCGACTTAGTTAAACGATCCACAATAATCCAAATAGAATCAAAACCTCTTGATGTCTTGGGTAAACCAACTATGAAATCCATACTGATATCTTCCCACTTCCAAGCTGGAATGGGTAGTGGCTGTAATTCTCCAGCAGACTTCAAATGCACAGCCTTCACTTTTTGACAAGTGTCACACTTGGCAACATATCTTGCAATTTCTATCTTCATCTTAGTCCACCAGAATTTCTGTTTCAAGTCATGATACATCTTACTGCTTCCTGGATGAATAGAGAACCTTGTTAAATGTGCTTCATCGAGGATCAATTGACGTAATTCAGGAACATTTGGTACTACCAGACGATTCTTGAACCATACAACATCTGCTTCATCAATTCTGAAACAAGATGCTTTTCCCTCTCTAACTTTCTCCTTGATATGCTCTATACCCTTATTATCTTTTTGAGCAGCAATAATCTGATCTCGGATAGCTGGCTCGATAGAAATGTTAGTCAAACTGCCTTGTTGTACTATCTCTATACCCAACTTTTCTATCTCATGACATAAAGAAATATCCAAGGGCCTTACTGTCAAACAATTACAATGGCTTTTTGAAAGTCCCTAGTTTGGTTTTGGCTAATTGATGAAACCTAGGACTAACCTTGTTTATCTAAGTGGTTGATTTAGAGAAAGGTTGTCCACATGATGAGCATATTGAATATGAAGCATGACACGTGTCATGTGATCAAAGATGAAGATCAAGACGATGCTTGGCTCCATGGACCGGTGTTGAAGGTGAAGGGCTAGTCGAGGCTTCGGAGTGAAGGACCATGCGATGGTGAAGCTCGGGCAAGACTAGGCGCCGATGGACCGATGCACGGTGAAGGGCAAGTGAAGTCAAGATCGATGGATCGAGACGGTCACATGATGGTGTGAAGTGTTCATATCATTTGGAGGAACAAAATGGGCTCAAGCCAAAGGTATAACCGTTAGGGCCATTTTGTTTTGCACTCAAGACACCATAGAGGGTGTGAGTGGTTTAGGATCGATAGCCGCACTATTAAGAGGGGAAGTCTTATCGGCTATTCGATGCACGGGTGCCACTAGGTGAATTCATGAAGTGCATTGCATGTAGGGCCTAGTGAGCTAACCTAACCTTTGGGAAATGATTGTGAAAAGCTAACACACAAGCACATGGAGATGTACACTTGGTGGTGTTGGCACATTTACAAAGGTGGCATTTGGGCGCGCCGTGGTTTGCAGGGTAGAGATTGGTTTGGGTCCCTCTCTTCCTCCCGCCGAGCCTGTGAGGCGGGATTCGGCGCTTTCGAGAAAAATGGATGCATATTTTCTATCGCGCCGGATGCAAAATTTTGTTGAAATCATGCTATCTCTGATGATCAAGTTGGTATACTTGTTGGATAGCATGTTGGAGAAGTTGGTGTCACGGCACGGCGACGAAAAGTCGGAGGCTGCGCCTGGCAGAGGCGCCGGACGCTGGGCGGACGCGTCCGGCGGGCGGCGGACGCCGATCAGAAAGTTTCTGGTATTCGGCCTTTGGTCGGGCGTCGCGCCGGACGCGGGCCGGACGCGCGCGCCGGACGCGGCGTGGTTCCTGTGCTGAGTCCGGCGCTCGGTGGAAGACGGCAAAATGCTGGTGGCTCGGCTCAAGGCGGCGGACGCGCGGGTGCCACGTCCGGCGCACGCCAAACTCGGAACAGAAAGTTCCAGAGCTCGGCGTTGCGAGCGGACGCGGGCGCCGGACGCAGCGCCGGACGCCCACGTGGCGACGCGCGGTTGGCCGCGGCGCCAACGGTCGGCTCGGGCCGCGCGAGGGAAGAAGCGCGGACGCGTCCGGCGGTTTGCGGCGACGCGTCCGCGCGCACGCTTCTCGGCCTCCCGAGGAGGTAACGGTCACATTTGTTTGAGGGGTTATAAATAGAAGGTGGCCGGCCCTTGGGGAGGTCTCTTGGCCATTTCTCATCCCTTGTGCATTCTTTGAGCTAAGAGACTCTCTCCCACTCATTTCCCTTGCTTGGTTGTTCATCCTAAGAGAGATTGAGTGAATCACCTAGTGCATTGCATTGCTTGAGGGCATCTAGTGGCACTTGTGGGTGGTTTAGCCGGTGGATTTCTTGTTACTCTTGGAGAGTACCGCTCCTAGCCGGCTTGGAGATTGTTGGAGGCGTTGGCAAGAGAAGGTGATTGTTCTTGGCCACCTCCGGTTGATTGTGAGAGGTTTGAGCTCACCTCGTGGGGATCACGAAGAGCATCCTAGTGGATTGCGCGTGTCGTTGAGTACCTCGCTTGAGAGTGGTGTCTTGCGGTGCCTTGCGGGGCGAGCCTTGAGGGGCTAGTGACTTGAGGGTCACACCAAGGAACCATCTAGGTGTTGGTCGACACAACGGGTGACGTAGCTTGGCGGTGCCCAAGTGAACATCCGGGGATAAATCATTGTGTTCATCTTGTCTCCCGGTGATTGGTCATCATCCTTTGTGTGTTGCCGATTGTGATTGATTGTTCATCTCCTTGGTGATTGGCAACCTCGACTCGACACGTCGGTATAACAAGCTCCTACCCTCTCTTGCATTTCTTTTGATTACATTCTTGCAAAGTAGAATTGCTTGCGTGGTCGGTCGGGAACCACATCTTGTGTAAACTAAATCTCGTGGGTAGAATTGCTTGTGTGGTCGGTCGGAACCACTCTTTGTGTAGATTAAATCCCGTGGGTAGAACTCTTGATCACTAGCGGTAGCTTTTGTGTGTGCTAGTGATCACCTACTAGAATTGTTTGGATAGGAGGCTTGCAACATCTAGTAGGCTAAGCGTAACTTGCTTTCCGCCGTTTGTTTATCTAACGAAGTTTGCTTAGTGAGTTTGTAGAAATTTTTATAGGCTATTCACCCCCCTCTAGCCATCTAGGACCTTACAAGTGGTATCGGAGCCGAGGTCACCGTTTTGGTGCAAGGCTTAACATCCTACGGTATTAAGATGGCTCAAATTGTGTTCAACCATGCTGGGGGCAAACCGCCTATGTTTGATGGAGTTAGTTCCTTTGATCATTGGAAGAGAAAGATGATCATGTATCTTGGTTCAATACAAGAGAGAGTCTTGCAAGTTACTTTGCATGACTATGCTATTCTTGATAATGATCATCTCACCGATGAAGATAGAGCCAACACAACATGCAATAGAATGGCTCTCAACACCCTATACAATGGCATTGATACAAAAGTGTTTGAGGGAATCAAGGATTTGGAGCTTGCAAGTGAAGTGTGGACTAGATTGGGTGAGACCTATGAGGGCACCAAGGTTGTGAAGAGTGCCAAGTTATATGGACTCAAGAGTGAGTTCGAGAACTTCAAGAAGAAAGAGGATGAAACAATCATTGAAATGTTTCATCGCTTACAAGTCATTGTGAATGATCTCAAGAGTTTGGGGCACAAGACAAAAGATGAAGATTTTTGTCACAAGTTCTTGATTTGCTTGCCGAGGAGCTTCAAGATGTTGAAGCTTATGCTACAAAGAGATGGGCTTGAAGCTAAGAAGCCAAATGATTTGCTTGGTGAAGTCTTGACATATGACAAATTTGATCAAGATGATGAGAAGGTAGAAGAAGAGAAGAAGAAGAAGACCGTAGCATTCCAAGCCACATCCTCCAAGGGCAAAGCACCAATCTTTGAAGAAGAAGAAACCAATGAGGAAGATGGTGACTTTGAGATTGATGATGAGGCACTTGCTCTTGTGGTGAAGAAGATGGGCCACATGTTCATCAAGAGAAGAGGCTTCAAGAGGAACAACTTCAAGAAGCAAGAGCAACCAAGAAAGTGCTTCAATTGTGATAGCACCGAGCATCTACAAGCCGAATGCCCATATGAGAAGAAGAAGAACTACAACAAGGGCAAGTTTGAGAAGAAGAAGCATGAGGCCAAGATGACACTCAAGAAGGGCAAGAATGGTGCATTTGTGGTCACTTGGGAAAGTGACAATGATGATGAAGATGAAGATTCAAGCAACAAGGCTATGGCTTCCATCGCCATCAACAAGAAGTCTTCATTATTCTCTACATCACCATCATGCTTCATGGCCAAGGAAACAAAGGTACAATATGATGATAGTGATGATGATAGTGAGATGGAATATGCTCACGATGTTGATAATGTTGATGATGATGATGAACCGACTAAGGATCAATTATATGACTTGGTGCAAGAAACTAGAGATATAGCTATTGCCAAGGAAAAGGAGTGCAAGAAGCTTTCAATGAAAGTAGAAATACTTGAGAAAGCCCTAGGTGAGCTTATGACCACTCATGAGAGTCTAGTGGTAGACCATGAGAAGCTTGGTGATGCTCATTCTAAGCTTAAAGAAGCTCACTCACTTCTACTTGAGCAACAAGCAAAGAAAGTGGTGATTGCATCATGTGATATAGGTCTTACTTGTGACATCATTGATGAGTCATTTTATCAACCTATCATCATGACAAATGCTAACCCTTCTTGTAGCACATCATCCACCACCACCACCGACTCTATCTCCACTACTAGTGATGGCTTCACTTGTGATGCTACACTAATGGTAGAGAATGAGACCCTCAAGAAGGAGGTGGATGAGCTCACTCATGCCTTAGGCAAAGCCTATGGTGGTGAGGCCCGCTTGCTAAAGTGCTTGGGTAGCCAAAGGTTCTCTCTTAACAAAGAGGGATTGGGCTATAACCCCAAGAAAGGCAAGTCGGCCTTTGCAACTCCAAAGCCTAGCTTTGTGAAGAGCAATGGTCGGTTTTGCTATAGATGCAAGCAAGTTGGGCACCTAGAGCAAAATTGCAACAAGAAGCAACAAAACAAGAAACTTGACAATGCTATACCTTTTGATTCTTGTTATGTGCTTACCAAGGGTGTGAAAGGTGTACAAGCTAAGTTTGTTGGTACACCCATTGTTGGCCCAAAGAAGAAGGCAATTTGGGTACCAAAGAGCTTAGTCACTAACCTACAAGGACCCAAGCAAAAATGGGTACCTAAGCTTCATTGATTTGCTTATAGGTGAATTATAAAGCCGGAGGAAGGCATTGGATTATTGATAGTGGGTGTTCTCAACACATGACCGACACATCAAGAATGTTTGATTCAATTGAGAAGAATGATAGTGGCATTGAGTCAATTACTTTTGGCAATAACAAGAAAGGCAAGGTTGTTGGTTTGGGCAAGATTGCAATATCAAATGACATGAGTATCTCCAATGTGATGCTAGTTGAAAGCTTGGATTTCAATCTTCTCTCCGTGGCACAAATTTGTGATCGAGGCTACAAGTGCATTTTTGGGGCAAATGATGTTGAGGTAGTTTCTCTTGATGGCTCCAACTTGGTGTTCAAAGGCTTTAGATATGAGAATCTCTATCTTGTTGATTTCAACACTAGTGAAGCTTCTTTGACAACATGTTTGATATCAAAATCAAGTTTGGGTTGGCTTTGGCATAGAAGACTTGGGCATGTTGGCATGAAACAATTGAAGAAGCTCACACAACACAATCTTGTTGAAGGCTTGAAAGATGTTGTATTTGAGAAGGACAAGTTGTGTAGTGCATGTCAAGCCGGAATCAAGTTGGTAGCTCACATCCAAAGAAGAGTATAATGAGCACATGCAAGGCATTTGAGTTGTTGCACATGGATCTATTTGGACCAACTACATACACAAGTATTGGTGGCAACAAGTATGGGTTTGTCATAGTGGACGACTTCACAAGATTCACATGGGTATTCTTTCTTAGTGACAAGAGTGAAGTGTATGACACCTTCAAGACCTTTCTCACTAGAGTTCACAATGAGTTTGACATGAGAATCAAGAAAGTGAGAAGTGACAATGGGAGTGAGTTCAAAAATACAAGAATGGAAGAATTGTGTGATCGCTATGGCATTGGTCATCAATTCTCGGCCAAATACACTCCACAATCAAATGGCCTAGTTGAGAGGAAGAATAGAACATTGCTTGATATGGCTAGATCAATGCTTCATGAGTACAATGTTAGTCAATCATTTTGGGATGAAGCAATCAACACGGCATGTTACTACATCAATAGGCTCTATTGTCATACTTTGCTAGAGAAGACCCCATATGAGTTACTTCATGGAAGAAAGCCCAATATTGGTTATTTTAGAGTGTTTGGTTGTAAATGCTACATCTTGAGAAAGGGCACTAGATTGGGGAAGTTTGAAAAGAGATGTGATGAAGGGTTCCTACTCGGTTATTCAACTACAAGCAAGGCTTATAGAGTTTGGAACAATTCAAGTGGCATTAGAGAGGAAGTCCATGATGTGCAATTTGATGAAACCAATGGGTCACAAGATGAAGATGAGAATCTAGAAGATGTTGGTGGAAACCAATTGGTTGAAGCTATGAAGAACATGGACATTGGTGACATAAGAGCAAAGCAAGTGGTTGATGTGCAAGATGATAAAGATGAAGTTCTCAACTCTCCATTGAGACAAGCTAGCAATGCTCAAGTGCAAGATCATGGTGCTAGTTCATCCAATGAGGACAAGTCAAGTGATCAACCAAGCTCAAGCAATCAAGTGCAAGTGCTACAACCACAACATGTTGCAAGAGATCACCCAATTGATAGTGTTATTGGTGATATTAGAAGTGGTGTGCAAACAAGATCAAGAGTGGCTATGATTTGTGAGTATGCATCATTTGTGTCAACCAAAGAGCCAAAGAAAGTTTAGGAAGCCTTGGATGATGCCGATTGGATCATGGCAATGCAAGAAGAGCTCAACAACTTCACAAGAAATGATGTGTGGGAGTTAGTTGAAAGGCCGGAGGATCACAATGTCATTGGAACCAAATGGGTTTTCAAGAACAAGCAAGATCACGATGGTGTTGTGATTAGAAACAAAGCAAGACTAGTTGCACAAGGCTATACTCAAGTTGAAGGTCTTGATTATGATGAGACATATGCTCCCGTGGCAAGATTGGAGGCAATAAGGATACTATTGGCTTATGCATGTGCCCACAACATTAAGTTATATCAAATGGATGTCAAGAGTGCATTTCTCAATGGGATCATCAATGAGCTAGTATATGTTGAGCAACCTCCGGTTTGAAGATGAGAAGAAGCCCAACCATGTGTACAAGTTGAAGAAAGCTTTGTATGGCTTGAAGCAAGCACCTAGAGCATGGTATGAGAGATTGAAGACTTTTCTTCACTCCAAGGGGTTCATTATGGGCAAGGTTGATACTACTCTATTCACCAAGAAGATTGGTAATGATCTCTTCATTGTGCAAATCTATGTTGATGATATCATCTTTGGATCAACCAATCAAGCATATTGTGAAGAATTTGGTGAAATGATGGCAAAAGAGTTTGAGATGTCCATGATTGGTGAACTTAGCTATTTCCTTGGTCTTCAAGTCAAGCAATTGAAGAATGGGACATTTGTGAGTCAAGGGAAATACATAAGGGACATGTTGAAGAAGTTTGGGATGCAAGATGCAAAGCCAATCTCAACTCCAATGGGCACTAATGGGAATCTTGATAGTGATTTTGATGGCAATATGGTGAATCAAAAGGAATATCGGTCTTTGATTGGAAGCCTACTCTATGTCACCGCATCAAGGCCGATGTCATGTTTAGTGTTTGCATATGTGCTAGATATCAAGCCTCACCTAGAGAGTCATCTCACGGCCGCAAAAAGAATATTGAGGTACTTGAAGCAAACAAGAGATGTTGGATTGTGGTATCCCAAGGGGTCAAAGTTTGAATTGATTGGATATTCGGACTCCGACTATGGTGGTTGCAAGATCAATAGAAAGAGCACAAGTGGTACATGTCAACTTCTTGGAAGATCACTTGTGTCATGGTCCTCAAAGAAACAAAATAGTGTGGCAATCTCTACCGCGAAGCCGAATATGTTAGTGCGGGGAGTTGTTGTGCACAATTGCTTTGGATGAAGTCAACTTTGAAGGATTATGGCATCAACTTCAAGAATGTGCCATTGTTTTGTGATAATGAGAGTGCAATCAAGATGACACAAAACCCGGTTCAACATGGAAGAACAAAGCACATTGACATAAGGCATCACTTCATTAGAGATCATCAACAAAAGGGTGACATTTCCATTGAAAGTGTGGGTACCGATGATCAACTTGCCGATATACTCACCAAGCCACTTGATGAAAGAAGGTTTTGCAAGCTAAGGAATGAATTGAATATTCTTGACTTCTCAAACATGTGTTGAATGCACCCCACCACTACTTGACATGCCTCTCCTTCGACAAAGCAAGGTACCATTGGTTGACATGTCATTCATGCTTAGGATTATACTTGTGGTAGCACATGTAGACATACAAGGTGCATTTGGAGCATTCATGTTAAATCAAATGTGTTTGATGTATATATGTTTACCACTATTGCTTCCATGCTTTGCTTGATCTAGTGGTGACATATGACATGTTTGTGGGCTTGCAATCCTAGTGTTGAATCTAGAATATTTGCTACAAGTGTTTAATTCAACATAGGCAAGATAACCCTTGTCATGAGGTGTGAAGAAGCTTGTCTTTGGTTCAAACCGAATTAAATATCTTTGGCAAGTGGTCTAGATTGAACCAAATTTGACTAAAGTTTTGTTTACTCCATCAAAGTCATTTTCTCTCCACAATTTGATCCCATTTTTGGGCAATTGTTGACAAAGGGGGAGAAAAAAGATGATTGAACATGATAAAGGGGTAAATAAAATTTTGATGCACACAAGAAGGGGGAGCAAGCTCATGAACAAAGTTGTTGCATTTGTTTGTGCATTCTCATATGACTTGCTCATGGCACCTAGTTTTAAAGTTTTGTACAAGTGGTGTCTTCTTGCTTGTGTGGTGCAATGCTAGTATAGGACTTGAATGGTGTAATGATCTACTAGCATGCATAGGTTGTAACTAGACTCCCCTTGCCTTACAAGTGGTTCAAGAACTTTGCTTATAATGTTGATCTCACGGGGTTCTTGAGTTTTTGATGGATGTCTAGTTACTTCATGATGCTAAGGATGGTTAAAAGGCAACTCCGATTGGTATCACGCTTCAAAGGTCCATTTCTTACACCTTAGCATCACTTTGGTAGAATTACTCTCCCCACACTTCTATCCATGCATATGTGCAAAGCTTCAAATCCAAACTCTATGCACATATGTAGGGGAGCAATACTACCAAAACCGAACTTGCTATAGTTGTCCAAATTCCTCTTGTGAGCTTATTGATTGGACAAGTATGACAAGTTCAAAATCTTTATTATAAAATCATCTTTGTTGAGGTTGTCATCAATTACCAAAAAGGGGGAGATTGAAAGTCCCTAGTTTGGTTTTGGCTAATTGATGAAACCTAGGACTAACCTTGTTTATCTAAGTGGTTGATTTAGAGAAAGGTTGTCCACATGATGAGCATATTGAATATGAAGCATGACACGTGTCATGTGATCAAAGATGAAGATCAAGACGATGCTTGGCTCCATGGACTGGTGTTGAAGGTGAAGGGCTAGTCGAGGCTTCGGGAGTGAAGGACCATGCGATGGTGAAGCTCGGGCAAGACTAGGCGCCGATGGACCGATGCACGGTGAAGGGCAAGTGAAGTCAAGATCGATGGATCGAGACGGTCACATGATGGTGTGAAGTGTTCATATCATTTGGAGGAACAAAATGGGCTCAAGCCAAAGGTATAACCGTTAGGGCCATTTTGTTTTGCACTCAAGACACCATAGAGGGTGTGAGTGGTTTAGGATCGATAGCCGCACTATTAAGAGGGGAAGTCTTATCGGCTATTCGATGCACGGGTGCCACTAGGTGAATTCATGAAGTGCATTGCATGTAGGGCCTAGTGAGCTAACCTAACCTTTGGGAAATGATTGTGAAAAGCTAACACACAAGCACATGGAGATGTACACTTGGTGGTGTTGGCACATTTACAAAGGTGGCGTTTGGGCGCGCCGTGGTTTGCAGGGTAGAGATTGGTTTGGGTCCCTCTCTTCCTCCCGCCGAGCCTGTGAGGCGGGATTCGGCGCTTTCGAGAAAAATGGATGCATATTTTCTATCGCGCCGGATGCAAAATTTGGTTGAAATCATGCTATCTCTGATGATCAAGTTGGTATACTTGTTGGATAGCATGTTGGAGAAGTTGGTGTCACGGCACGGCGACGAAAAGTCGGAGGCTGCGCCTCGGCCAGGCGCGGACGCCCGGCGGACGCGTCCGGCGGGCGCGGACGCCGACCGTAAAGTTTCGGTATTCGGCCTTTGGTCGGGCGTCGCGCCGGACGCCGGCCGGACGCGGCGTGGTTCCTGTGCTGAGTCCGGCGCTCGGTGGAAGACGGCGCAATGCTGGTGGCTCGGCTCAAGGCGGCGGACGCGCGGGTGCCGCGTCCGGCGCACGCCGGACTCGGAACAGAAAGTTCCAGAGCTCGGCGTTGCGAGCGGACGCGGGCGCCGGACGCAGCGCCGGACGCCCACGTGGCGACGCGCGGTTGGCCGCGGCGCCAACTGTCGGCTCGGGCCGTGCGCGAGGAAGAAGCGCCGGACGCATCCGGCGGTTTGCGGCAGACGCGTCCGGCGCGTACTGCTCGGCCTCCCGAGGAGGTAACGGTCACATTTGTTTGAGGGGTTATAAATAGAAGGTGGCCGGCCCTTGGGGAGGTCTCTTGGCCATTTCTCATCCCTTGTGCATTCTTTGAGCTAAGAGACTCTCTCCCACTCATCTCCCTTGCTTGGTTGTTCATCCTAAGAGAGATTGAGTGAATCACCTAGTGCATTGCATTGCTTGAGGGCATCTAGTGGCACTTGTGGGT
This sequence comes from Themeda triandra, assembly GCA_018135685.1. NCBI lineage: Eukaryota > Viridiplantae > Streptophyta > Magnoliopsida > Poales > Poaceae > Themeda > Themeda triandra. The sequence continues at coordinate 14,066 of JAENPR010002802.1, read as the reverse complement.
GGTTTAGCCGGTGGATTTCTTGTTACTCTTGGAGAGTACCGCTCCTAGCCGGCTTGGAGATTGTTGGAGGCGTTGGCAAGAGAAGGTGATTGTTCTTGGCCACCTCCGGTTGATTGTGAGAGGTTTGAGCTCACCTCGTGGGGATCACGAAGAGCATCCTAGTGGATTGCGCGTGTCGTTGAGTACCTCGCTTGAGAGTGGTGTCTTGCGGGGCGAGCCTTGAGGGGCTAGTGACTTGAGGGTCACACCGAGGAACCATCTAGGTGTTGGTCGACACAACGGGTGACGTAGCTTGGCGGTGCCCAAGTGAACATCCGGGGATAAATCATTGTGTTCATCTTGTCTCCCGGTGATTGGTCATCATCCTTTGTGTGTTGCCGATTGTGATTGATTGTTCATCTCCTTGGTGATTGGCAACCTCGACTCGACACGTCGGTATAACAAGCTCCTACCCTCTCTTGCATTTCTTTTGATTACATTCTTGCAAAGTAGAATTGCTTGCGTGGTCGGTCGGGAACCACATCTTGTGTAAACTAAATCCCGTGGGTAGAATTGCTTGTGTGGTCGGTCGGGAACCACTCTTTGTGTAGATTAAATCCCGTGGGTAGAACTCTTGATCACTAGCGGTAGCTTTTGTGTGTGCTAGTGATCACCTACTAGAATTGTTTGGATAGGAGGCTTGCAACATCTAGTAGGCTAAGCGTAACTTGCTTTCCGCCGTTTGTTTATCTAACGAAGTTTGCTTAGTGAGTTTGTAGAAATTTTTATAGGCTATTCACCCCCCCTCTAGCCATCTAGGACCTTACACTTTTTCGACTAAGTGCATCGGCAACCACATTTGCCTTACCAGGATGGTAATGCACTTCTAAGTCATAATCTTTAATCAGTTCTAACCATCTTCTTTGCCTCATATTCAACTCTTCTTGAGTGAAGATATACTTCAAACTCTTGTGATCTGTATAGATATGACAGGTGTTACCCAACAGATAATGACGCCAAATTTTTAAGGCATGAACAACAGCCGCTAACTCTAGATCATGAGTTGGATAGTGTTCTTCATGACGCTTGAGTTGTCTTGAAGCATAAGCAATAACTCGGCCCTCTTGCATCAGTACACAACCAAGACCAATGCCAGAAGCATCACAATAAACATCAAACTGTTTCTCCATATCTGGTTGAACTAAAATCGGAGCAGTAGTCAATGACTTCTTTAAGGACTGAAAAGCCTCTTCACACTTAGATGACCAAACAAACTTGGTTTGATTCTTCAACAACTCAATTATAGGCTTAGCTACCTTTGAGAAGTTAGCAATGAATCTGCGATAATAACCTGCCATTCCAAGGAAACTACGGACCTCGGAAATGGTGGTTGGTGATTTCCAATCTAGAATATCCTTTACTTTACTAGGGTCAATAGTTATGCCCTTAGCAGATAAAACATGTCCAAGGAATTTTACTTCCTTAAGCCAGAACTCACACTTGCTAAACCTAGCATATAACGATGTTCTCTCGTATGCCTTTGAGAACAATTACGAGATGCTCGGCATGTTCTTCTTCATTCTTGGAATAAATCAAGATATTATCGGTGAAGACCGTTGACACCTCTAACACCACTCACGCTAAGTTGTCATCCCTAGCATGGCGCCGAAGTGTTGGTATAGAAACTACTCCTCTAATCAAGAAAAATATGGGATCCGCAAGCGAAACGAGATAATACACCATCGTAGCATTTTACCGGAAGTATTCCGGTATCGTTATTTATATTTAGCTCAAAGGAAAGAACTACGGACTTAAACAATGAGATGAACTTGCTAAACACGACTACTTATGAGTGATTGATTACACGATCACATACTTTGGCGAGGGGTAAACCATGATAAATAAGGGAATATAAAGTAATAAGCTCAGGGTATAAATCACACGGAGATTAGATATAGACTACTCACAAAGGTAGGTTGACATCTGATTAGCACAAGAAATAGAAATCCTATGTAGGTTCTAATCTACTAAGTCATTCATCTACTCCAACTCTACACTATCATATACAAGACAAAAGACTCTTCATCTATGTATAAGGATCATTGCTATAACAAACCAAGACATAGCAGGACTTACTACGCAACTTTGGTTCCGCTAGACCTACCAACGGGGATGGAATACGAGGACTCAACGGAACTGTCACTTTCGCGATCTACCACACGACCCGGCCAATAGGGTGCATTTGCAGGTAAACGGCATCTAAGCACCATGCTTACATGAAATCTACCACCTAACCCCCCGGAAGAGAGCTAAGCGCTTTGCAAACATATACATAAACTTATTACCAATCATAACCATATCAAATGTAGAACTAGAATAAACTAGGAACATAATAAATAGAAACATAATGATATTTAGAATAAAGTCACAAGAATAGATACAAGATAATACCAATTCGATGATGAAGATCCGAATTCCGAGCACAGCGCCCGATTCTTCCTCTATCTAGTCTAAACCTATGTAGAACTTGAAGATCTAGAGTAGCTATTCTAATTCTCTCGGTGGAGATCTCTCTCTAAACCCCGGCTTTGCTTTGATGGCTACCTCGAATAATGAATTCTAGAATGAATTAGGGTTTCGGCCAGGGGCCGGGGGCTCAATATATAGCCCCCTAGGATGCACCACAGCCATCGGATCAAATCGACCTAAACGGACGATAATTATTGCTCCTCAAGGTCGGTGGAGGCAGGATCCGCGAGACTCCACCTGATTGGTGGAGGTGGGGAGTCGGCCGACCCAAGGAGGGAGTCGGCCGACCCACCACTCTGCCAGGTGGGTCTCCGCTTCCAGGGTTCGCCTTCTGGAGTCTTCTAGAGTATACAATTTTACCCGTTCGGTCTTTCTCTCTATGTAATCATGACATGTGGGCCTCCTTGGATGTTTTCCTGATAATCCCCTGCGAAAACACATATTCACCAAAACTTGTGGAATCTGTCAGTTTAAACCCTAAGTCTATGGTGGTGAACAGATTATACCCCTCTTTCTCTCTCTGATTGACATATAAAATTGATCATTAACAACCGTCAACAAACTCCCCCAAGCTTACCCTTTGCTCGTCCCTGAGCAAATAGCTACAGAAGATGGATCAGGAGTTGCTGCAATGCTTTCATGCTTAACAAACACACATGCTCTAAACAAGAATTCATCCCCAGACTAGAGTGAACTATCATAACTCCCAAACTTACTCATGTTTCTTTCAACCATGGGGCTTTTACCTGCACTTGGGTCTTGAGTAGTTGAAAGACAGAACAATTAAGTCAAGCACTGTTGTCTCATGCTCTGTTGTTCCACCTCGTGCTCGGAGTTTTTACAAGATTTTCAATAAAAACTCGAGTTCCTTAATACAACCCTTTCAAGTCTCTCAATATGTGGTATTTTTGGATCCTCTCTAAGGCATTGAAAGGAGATATGCCTTTTCTCTTACTCTCGAGAATATGTAGTGTTTGTGGTTCAAGGCATTTATAGATGAGCCTTCACTCTCTCTCTCTCACCCTACTCTAATAAAGGTTTATATGGAGCTCATAGGTGTGGAGAACTAATGCATTGGCATGATCGAACCATGGATCCGAAGGAACTCAACATACAACCAATCGGTGTGTGCATGTGTGGTTTTATATGTGGATGATATATATATAAAATAGAGAGAAATATTTGTGGGAGGAGAAGGGGTGCACAAAGGAATTATCAATGCTCCTTTATTTGGATGAAACTTGGAACTACTTCAACACTTGAATCTTCTAGGAACTTGAACTTGGAAACTTGACAAAGACTGGGCTCATAAATTTTTCTTTATTTTCTCTTTTCTCTTCTTTTTTTTTTTTTACAATTCTAGCAGCCCAAAAAGGAATGAAATACTTCTTGAATGGAACACTTCTCAATCTTGACAACTTCACATTGGGAACAAATGGAACACTTGGAGCATTGATTTTGGATAAGTGGCTAGCAAAATGAACAGGGGAATATTTTTGGGTGTTCACTCTCAGTGTAAGAGTAGAACAATTTCAATGGATAATAATAGGCTTTTTGTGGTGCGTACTTCCGGGGTAGAAGTAGCAGGGGGTGCATGTGAATGTGTGAAACCAGGATTTAGCCGTATGATGAGTTCATAAGGATACAACACGGCCCGGCAAAGACGAGCCCTAAACAAATGAGGAGGCTTCCTATTCTAATGATCAAGTTTGGTCAGGTAGGAATTTTAACTCTCTGTCATATAAGGAACTCATCATGAATCATTTATAATTTTCACAAACAAATCTCCAGAATTTAGTGGCACTTTGGAACACAATGAACAAGGCTTTCGAGACTATTATCATATCATGCCCGTCAACTACCTAGACTTAGTTTAAGCATATGCTCCCACAGTTTCAGGTGTAGAGTAAATCCAGTTGTCAAACGGTGTATCCAAATCTTGGGAGAACTCAAATTTAAAGCTAGGTACTTGCAAAGAATTAGAGCGAGAGCAACTATTCATCATTTCCATCACGCAATCCTCAAGTCTACACATTTTTATTTATAGCAAACTGAATTGAAAACAAACTTGCACACTCTTTTTATTTGGTTTTTTATCTTAGGGCAAACTCGAAATGTAAACACACTTAAAGAAAGCAAACTTCTTAAAACAGCAAGCAAATTTTTATTGGTTTTTTTTCTAGTTTTTCTGATTTTTTTTTTCAATGCATAAAACAAACCAAAGAAAAATAAACAAACTGAAAACAAACAAACTGAAACAAAAGGAAAGAAATACTTATCTTGATAATGGGGGTCCTCCCCCAAGCTAGCCTTGCGGCGGTGGTGGTGGATAGTGGATGTGCAACAGGTCCACCAAGCCATTCGGCATGGAAGCGGCTTCTTCCCGGTTCTCTTGAATGGTGCCTAGTGTCCGGGTGGTGTTCGGTTCCACCGGAGCTGGTCATTCCACCTCGATCATGACGATTCGTAGTGGCGTGGTGTTGTCTTTGGAAGGTTACTTGTTCATCATAGTGCTCTTTGGGGTGAAAATGAAACCGGTGGCATCGGAGTGGCGACGTGGCTCAAAGTCTTGGTGGGGTTCTTCTTCTTCATCGGTGGTACCAAAGGGGTCATAAGAGTATCTTGGTGGGTGTGAGGGTCCTGGCTCGATGGTCCCGGCTCGATGTTCCCGGGGTGTTGTATGGTGGGTAGTAACCATAGAATGGTTGATGTGGTCGGCTTTGTGGTGGGTACACCCATGAGTTTAGTGAGTGGTGCTGAGGTACATTCCACTCATTGAAACTGGCATGTGCTGGTTCTTCTCGGGCGGTTTCGGCACCACGCCAAACTGGTTCACGATTTCCTGTCACCCTCTCCGAGCGAACTCTTCGAGGTGCTCTCTCATTCACTGGTTCTGCCTGCAACTCAACATGATAGTTTTGCACGTAATACAAAGCCAGTTCCGGGTTAGGTAACCGGATCGCAGCTTCACCATATTTTGCATAATAAACATTATTTACTTTCTTCAGTAAGTGACCTTGGCCAAAAGTGTAGAGGTCATAAAATTCTCTATGATGTTCAATGTACTCAAAAGTAGCTCCCTCTAATAACTTCAAGCTTGTGGCAATGCGAGTGATAAGCGAGCAAATGGCCACACTTCCTACTTTGTAACCGGGGACACTCATCCAATGATTCACTAGGAAATGGACAGGAGACACTTTGTTTCTTGACAACAGCGTACAAAGAACGCAAGTCGGCTACTCGATCTTGCTCTCGTCATAACGTGGGAAAAAGGTGGCTCCTATCCAACGGTGCAAAAATCTAAGCGTAGGATGCTCTATGATCGCGGTGCGGTGCGCTAAGTGGTACGGTGCTCTAGAAATGCTTTGCTCCAAAACCTATGTGCATCAAAATCACCTAGTGCTGCATTTAAATCTATGAGGGCATCTTGAGGGAAACCTAGGAGGTCACTAAGGTTTCTCCAAGAGACGAATATTCCAGAGCAAACATTCTAAAATAAACTCCATTGTCCGTGTATCGAAGGGTGCTAAGGAATTCTATGGTCAAAAGCCTAATCCCCTTCTCGAGAGGTTTGCAAAGGAAGTCCAACCAACTAGTGGAAAAATTGTATCGAATTCTTGAGCCATACCTGTCTCTAGCGAAGTGTCGGATCGATGACGGCGTGTGGATGAAACGCTTGTTCTTGAGCTTCTTGTATACATCCTTTTCCCGGGCGGTTCTCGGGCAAGGTCGGATGTTCTCATGAGAACTCTCGAGATGCTTGGTGGTGGTGCGGTGTGCTTCTGGTGCTTCTGGTGGTGGGTCGACACTCATGTCGGAACCAGCCACCGAGTTCTGGCGGGATGTACTTCTTGTCCTGATTTTCCTGAAGGTTCCTGAGATCCCCTGCAAAACGCCCTTCATCCTGCAAGTATCTCAAAACAAACAAAAATAAACACTAGTGGAGAGAAGGATTAGCACAAGGTTAGTGGTTAGCCATCCAGAGTCAGCGGTCTAGGGGTTAGTCGTTCTTCATGACAAAAAGTTCTATACTTCAGGTCTTGATTTTGACAGAACCTCCCCTTGATTTTAGATTTTCTTTATCCTATTTGGACAGCATCTCCACTAATTTTGTGATCATCTACTCAGCACTATCCCTTCCCTTCACTTGCTACTAAACTCTTGCTTACTCTCTCACTTCTTCTCTCTTCCTACTCTTCTCCTCTTCTCTCTAACTTTCTCCAGGAAACACGAAGTCGAGAGCAGAAAGTTTGGCTAAAATTCTGGAATGTGGGTGGTGCAAGGAAGCCATGGGAGGAGGCCTATTTATAGAGGAGGAGGGGGAGAGTCGGCCGCCCCAATGGTGGGGTCGGCCGCCCACCCAGGGTGGCCAACATGGCTGCCACTTCACATGCTATTGCGTGCTCTTTTGTCAATCCAGAAATTTTGGTCGGTTGAGTGGTTTTGGCGGTGGAAAAGAGAGGATAGTGGAGGTGAGTGGAAGTGGATGAAATTATGTGATTTGATGTATGTGAGGTGTAGTCTATGACATGTGGGACCCATGGTGAGGGACCCACCAAGCACTAAATGCCATAATAAAAATTATAAACAATGCAGAAATTTAAATGAAGGTAAACTAATTTAAATGCATGAAATGATAGATTTTTGTGCCACCACGATAAAATATTTTTGACGGGTTGTTACACACCGTAAAATTATTTATATGGGGCATAGAATTTTATAATGCAATGCTGGAAATAAATATGCCTAAGAAAACTATAAGAGATGCAATTTTAAACGCGGATAAATACCGAGTCACCTTCCGGCGAGGATTCGGATTTTTAAAGTCCTCCGAATTGGACCTTCCAAAATATTTATTCCGCTGATGATCCCAGAGATGCATCCTCTGTCTCTGGTGGTTGTACTGTCTGATCTTCTTCTACCATCTTCGCGGATTTGTTGAGCTCTTGTTTTGACTTGAATGCGAATTGCTCTTCTTGCCCATTTATAGTGAACTTGATTTCTCCCTTCCCGACATCAATGTGTGCATTGGCGGTGCTTAAGAAGGGTCTTCCAAGTATAAGTGACACCTTTGAGTCTCGGATGCATATCCAAGTACTACAAAGTCTACCGGCACGAAGAACTCTCTTATCTTGATCGGGATGTTTTCAAGCAATGCCCAACGGATAACGGACCGATTGGTCGGCTAGTTGTAGACACATTGATGTTGGCTCAAGTGCGGTGTGGTTGAGCTTGTAGTAGACTATGCTGCGGGCATCACACCGACACTTGCTCCAAGATCACGAGTGCATTATTGAAATATTGATCTCCAATTGTGCGATCGATAGTGGGACATCCCGGATCTTTCTTCTTTTCTCGGTAGTTGGTTGAGGATGGCCGCACTACATTCTTCTGGTTAGCTTGATCACTTCATTGGATGGCGTGGTCTCTTCTTGTTAAGAATATCTCTTATGTACTTGGCATAAGTGGGGACCTCGTATGGCATCCAAAAGCAGAGGTATATTGACATATAACTTTTGAATTACCTCTACAAACTTACCAAACTTGCTCATCTCACACATTGTGGTCCTCTCTTCCTCCTAGGGAACGGTAGGTAGTTTGTACCTCGAAATTGTTGTCTTGCTTCCCGATCTTGTACTTGCCTTTGGTAGTTCTACTAATTGAGGTTGGAAGTTCTCTTCTTCTTCGCCACCGGTGGTAGCACGGTTGGCCTTTTTGCTCCTTTTGGGTAGGGAGGATCTCTCGGTGGAACTCCCTCTTCTTGTAGTAATAGATCTCACCCGCTCAGGGTTAGTGGCAACAGCAATGCAACGGCCAACTTGGCTATCTATTCTTCTATCTTTTTATTGAACTCTAGTTGATCATTAATGGCGAAGAGAAACTATCCATTTTAATGCTTAAATTTTCCAAGATTTTGTTATTAGCAGCAAACCTATCCTCCATAGATGAGTTGATCTTGGACTGTTGTAGAACCAACTCTCTCAAAGTAGGTTGCTTTGCATAATTGCCTGATTGTGTACCTTGATTAATGGGTGGTTGCACCCAATGTGGAACCTTTCTCACGATGGGACTTGAATTCTGCTTATATGTTGTTTCAATTGCTCTTTGATCTTCCTTGTACTTGGCCCTCTGGTCAAGCCAATGGAGTAAGGTATCCATCTTGGTTGATAATGCATTTACTTCTTCTATTACTTCTTCACTTTGGTGACAATCTTGAATGTTGTCTTGGGACCAGCTTTGATTATCTCGCTATCTTCTCCATGAGTCTTTTAGCTCTCCCAAGAGTGAGTGATAAGAATGATCCTTCAAATAGCTTGCATCTAGTTGCTCACGCGTCTTCGGAGTTAATCCGTGATAGAACCCTTGCATGAATAACCATTCCTCCATTCCATGATGGGGACAATCTTGAATGTATCCTTGCAAACGCTCCCATGCTTCGACATGGTCTCCGTCTTCTCGTTGTTGGAAATTGGTAATCTTTCCTCTTAAGGCATTGGTTTTGCCTATTGGGAAGAATTTTGCTAGAAAGGCCTTGGAACACTTTGCCCATGTATTGATATCTTCTTTATTTGCATAAAACCACCGCTTCGCTCTTCCCACTAGTGAGAATGGAAAGAGGCGAAGAAGTATGAGGTCTTCTTTAACTCCATCTATGGCGATGGTGTTCGCAATCTCCATGAAGTCCTCGTAGATGTGTACTTGCATCTTCATGTACCTTTCCACCGAATTGGATAGCTTGCACCATGTTGATGAGACTTGGCTTGAGCTCAAACTCCATATTATTGTGTATTGGCCGGACCGGTCGGATGTTCTCTATTGTTGGAGCGAGAGAACTCCAAGAAGGTCTTCTCACCATCTTGATTGGTGACGAGCTTCCTTCTTGATTGAACCGACCGTGATGATCGAGAGTTTTGAATGAATCGATTCAATCCCGCTAATACCCCGTATAAAATATAGACAAAAAAAAAAAAAACAGGGGTGAACCCGCCAAAGTAGAGGTGACTAGTGACAATCACTCATTTTCTAAGTATCTCGCTTAAGCAATTTTTCTCTAAAAGTTTATTCCAAAACCGGCAACGGCGCCAAAATGCTTGTTGACACCTCTAACACCACTCACGCTAAGTTGTCATCCCTAGCATGGCGCCGAAGTGTTGGTATAGAAACTGCTCCTCTAATCAAGAAAAATATGGGATCCGCAAGCGAACGGATAATACACCATCGTAGCATTTTACCGGAAGTATTCCGGGTATCGTTATTTATATTTAGCTCAAAGGAAAGAACTACGGACTTAAACAATGAGATGAACTTGCTAAACACGACTACTTATGAGTGATTGATTACACAAATCATACTTTGGCGAGGGGTAAACCATGATAAATAAGGGAATATAAAGTAATAAGCTCGGGGTATAAATCACACAGAGATTAGATATAGACTACTCACAAAGGTAGGTTGACATCCGATTAGCACAAGAAATAGAAATCCTATGTAGGTTCTAATCTACTAAGTCATTCATCTACTCCAACTCTACACTATCATATACAAGACAAAAGACTCTTCATCTATGTATAAGGATCATTGCTATAACAAACCAAGACATAGCAGGACTTACTACGCAACTTTGGTTCTCCGCTAGACCTACCAACGGGGATGGAATACGAGAGGACTCAACGGAACTGTCACTTTTCGCGATCTACCACACGACCCGGCCAATAGGGTGCATTTGCGGGTAAACGGCATCTAAGCACCATGCTTACATGAAATCTACCACCTAACCCCCCCGGAAGAGAGCTAAGCGCTTTGCAAACATATACATAAACTTATTACCAATCATAACCATATCAAATGTAGAACTAGAATAAACTAGGAACATAATAAATAGAAACATAATGATATTTAGAATAAAGTCACAAGAATAGATACAAGATAATACCAATTTCGATGATGAAGATCCGAATTCCGAGCACAGGCGCCGATTCTTCCTCTATCTAGTCTAAACCTATGTAGAACTTGAAGATCTAGAGTAGCTATTCTAATTCTCTCGTGGAGATCTCTCTCTAAACCCCGGCTTTGCTGATGGCTACCTCGAATAATGAATTCTAGAATGAATTAGGGTTTCGGCCGAGGGCCGGGGCTCAATATATAGCCCCCTAGGATGCACCACGGCCATCGGATCAAATCGACCTAAACGGACGATAATTATTGCTCCTCAAGGTCGGTGGAGGCAGGATCCGCGAGCCTCCACCTGATTGGTGGAGGTGGCCAGTCGGCCGACCCAAGGAGGGAGTCGGCCGACCCACCACTCGCCAGTGGGTCTCCGCTTCCGTGGGTTCGCCTTCGGAGTCTTCTAGAGTATACAATTTTACCCGTTCGGTCTTTCTCTCTATGTAATCATGACATGTGGGCCTCCTTGGATGTTTTCCTGATAATCCCCTGCGAAAACACATATTCACCAAAACTTGTGGAATCTGTCAGTTTAAACCCTAAGTCTATGGTGGTGAACAGATTAGACCCCTCTTTCTCTCTCTGATTGACATATAAAATTGATCATTAACAACCGTCAACAAAGACCACTACAAACTGATCAAGTTCTGGCATGAACACCGAGTTCATCAAATATAAGAAATGAGCTGGTGCGTTTGCAAGTCCAAAAGACATAACCAGATACTCATACAGACCATATCTAGTTGTGAATGCAGTCTTTGAAATATCTTCGACGAATCTTGATCCGGTGATAGCCGGATTGAAGATCGATCTTTGAAAACACTTTCGCTCCCGCCAACCGATCTAAGAGCAGATCAATACGAGGCTGAGGATACTTATTTTTGATAGTCACTTCATTCAATGGACGACAATCAACACACAACCTCAAGGTTTTATCTTTCTTCTTTACAAAGATGGCTGGACAACCCCAAGATGAACTACTATGTCTGATAAAACCTTTATTAAGCAATTCTTTCAACCGAGCTTTATGTTTTGCTAATTACGTGGTGCCATTCTATATGCTCTTCCGGATATTGGGCGCACGGGCTTCAACTCAATCGCAAACTCCACATCTCTATCTCGGAGGTATACCGGTAACTCATCGGAAATACATCGAGAAATCATTGACTACGGGGATATCTCGAATCTCCTTCACGAAGTTGCACAAACTCTCTTGACTTGCTCTCTTCGAAATTGGAAATTGAATAAGCAACCGAGATTTACCATCGATAAATTCACTTTTATAGTTCTATTTAGAGTATCAATAATAGCTCCACGATTCATCCAGTTCATACCTAGGATCACATCTATATCCCGATCCTTTAGAACAATCATTGATGTGGGAAAGATATGCCCACCCAATTCTATGGGTACCGATGTACCATTTCCTTAGTACACATACGCCCTCCAGTGTGACCGAATAAAGAAATTTTCTTTTGTTTCTTCAATTGGGATCTCATGCTTCATAACAAATGTCCGATTGATGAATGTATGGGATGCTCCTGAGTCAAAAAGTATAAATGCTTTGAGTGATTGGCAACATGGAACATACCCATCAAAATAGGCTCTCCCTCGGAATATTACCGGTTTGCGTGTAAAAGACACGTCCAATTTTCTTCTTACTTTGACTCTTCTCGTTGATTCCGATGTGACACGAAGTACTTGGAACATTGAACCGTACTTGGTTTGGATGTGGACAAAGTCCCTTGTAGAGTGACCAGACTTTCCACAATTATAACATGGGTAGTTACTGTAATTGTGAGGTGGATTTACGACGCTAGGAGCATTCGGTGGCGGGAATAACAAAGAGCCGCAAATGGGACGAACAAGTGCCCCCTGCGGGGCTTGATACTTGGGTTGGATGATAAGGAGTACGAGAATGATTTACAGGATGATAGATTATCTTCAGACGCTTAGGCTTACTGCCAGAGGATTCAGTATCCAGAGTCTTCTTTTTATTCTTGGATTCCTGGTACTTACGTGTAACACCCCGGCCCAGAGCTTAATAGGATTAATAGGATACTCATATCAACAAGTTGCAACTTCTTTTCCGGAAGCCCATCTAGTAAAAACTCCAAAGTTAAGCGTGCTTGGCCTGGAGCGATGGGTGACCAACCGGAAAGTTCTTCCCGGGTGCGCATGAGTGAGGACAAAGTGTGCAGAAAAGACTGATGTTGGTCTGTGAGGGCAGTCTATATCCTAGTTAAGCGGCCAGATGTAAGCGGGCCCGGCCTCGGAGGGGCGGGACGTTACAGATGGTATCAGAGCCGACCCTTGCGGTTTCACGGGCGCGTGTGTCAGTGCGCAGGCATGGTGTGCATGGCTGGTGTGGATCCGGAGTGGTCGCTCAGCATGGCTCATGCGCTGGCATTGGACACACGGACGTGGCCAAAAGGGGCGGTCCTGGCCTGGGGTTGACCGACGAGGGCGTCGGTCTTCTAAGGGGGTGAGAATGTAACACCCCGGCCCAGAGCTTAATAGGATTAATTGGATACTCATATCAACAAGTTGCAACTTCTTTTCCGGAAGCCCATCTAGTAAAAACTCCAAAGTTAAGTGTGCTTGGCCTGGAGCGATGGGTGACCGACCGGAAAGTTCTTCCCGGGTGCGCATGAGTGAGGACAAAGTGTGCAGAAAAGACTGGTGTTGGTCTGTGAGGGCAGTCTATATCCTAGTTAAGCGGCCAGATGTAAGCGGGCCCGGCCTCGGAGGGGCGGGACGTTACATTACGATTGACAGCTTCAGAAGTAATAGCAATATCAACTGTCTCGTAAAATGTAGTATTAAGAGTAGCACCAGTAATCATCATACAGATCTTACTATCTAGACCCCTCAAGAAGTAACCCTTCTTTTTATCATCTGTATCAACATACTCGGGTGCATACTGGGATAAGTGATTAAACTCGCTCACATACTGTACGACGGACATATCACCTTGTTGTAAAGATAAAAATTCTTCCTTCTTAACATTCATAACACCTTGAGAAACATAATGAGTGCGGAAAGCTTCACGAAACTCCGTCCATGTGATACGATGACCAGTGGGCAGTATAGCAACAAGATTTTCCCGCCAAGCCACCGCAAAGACCTCTCACCGTTGAGCCGCAAATAGTGGCTTCGAACTTCGTACAAGGAATGAGATCAAACTTTTGCTGCATGGTGCGGGGCCAATAATCACTTCAAGAGGTTCATCTCGCTTTGGTGAAGACCGGTGGCCGAGTGGCCGAAAATCAAAATACGTGACCTCCTTACCATTATTCCGACCATGATTACCCCGGGTGATATTCTTCGAGCTAGAATAGTTGTAGCATTGACCAGAGCGGCAAGGGTATCGGTCAAATTGGTTGGAACTGGTGGAGGGTTGGAATCATCACCCCCATTTTGAGAAATCCCAAAGAGCATCGGATGCTCGGGTATGAACAGACATCTCGTTGAATAACAAGCCAAACTTTAAACTAGAGCTTTCGGCAAAAGGATAGGATCAAGATTAAAGAATAGATAGGTGGGATTTGAAGGCTAGCGGGAATAGGATTGATACTACTTAACCCAATTCTCATTAAGAGGGAAAGTATTTA